>JAMXBD010002724.1:0-168396 GCA_024138025.1 Combretum micranthum | reverse complement strand
AGATTGAGGAAGCCTATAAGGAAAAAGGAAAAACTCTCCTTAAAGAAAAGAAAAAAAGGCAGTTCCTTACCGGCAAGATTAGAAACTAAAAAAAAAAAAAAAAGGATTGTAATGCAACAAGGTCAATGTTGTAAATGTCAAGGTGCACATGAGCCAAAGGATTGTAAGTGACCCTAATGAACCTGCTTCTTATGTAGTCAAAGTAGGCATCACTATTAGAGATTGGAGTAAACCAACATTATCTTGTATTTATAACTATCATTGTAATCAAGGAGATTATGGTGTAGCAGACTATAATTTATGGGTTAGAAACGAAATCATGGTCATTTGAGGTGACACCTCAAGCATCAAAAGGTCAAAGGTTGAGGAATTGAATAAAAATTCCTATTAAGCACTGAAAAGAACCCATTATAGGCATGCTTTTGATTTTTCCTATCATATGGATATGACTTATTAAGTCGGTGAGCATATTAAGCTACCATGTTTCCCTACACTAAGTGTAAAGTTAATGAAAGTCATGGTAGTTCTTTTAATATGATTATGAGTTCATGGATAATATATATTAAAGATGCAATCGAGTTACTCTAAGGAAACTTTGAGAGTGTTAGTGGAAGATGGTGGATTGATACAAGTTAATGAATGGGTTGTAAATATAAACACCACAACCCCTCGATCATCATAATCAAAAACTACACATTAATTTCCTAAAAGAAGGATATTTAAGTTTTAAAGATAGGCTTTAAAATAGGTCATGGTAAAAGCATACTCAAGTACCAATGCTTATAATCCTTGCAAATATTATATCTAAAGATAGCATAAATAGAACTTGATAAAATTTCCTCAAGATAGTATAATGGACTAGTTCAAGGGCAATGAAAGTATGACGAACAACCAAGTGCTTAGTTGAGAATGTTTATGGTGAAAAAATAAGATGCTAAACAAAAGAGGTACAATCCTTGAGGATATATGATTCCCATACGTTGAATTTAGTAGAAGTAAACCCACATATATTTAGAGCTAATGACAAATGGTTGACTTAGGGGAGCAAACAAAATGATAGCATGAGGGCCTAAGGAAAATTGGAAAAAAAAAAGGTGAATTATGCCTCAAGACAAAACTTATGAGGGAGAATCGAGTTGATAAAGGGAGAACGCTTGTGTGTATCAAGGACTATGATATAGAAATCCTATTCCTTTTTAAGTGAAGCAAGTGTGATGATAAATGCTAAAACCAAAACATGACATCAACATATGGATAGTACCACATACCGAGTCTTAAGAGGGAAAATAACTTTGAATACTCAAGATATACACAAGGAATTGAATCCTCTAAACCTTAAGCTTTCCTAAGTAAATTTTGAAGAAAACGTTTAATTTAAAGGGAGGACAATGAAATGTCCCATAAATTATTCTATAAACTGGGACAAAATAGTAATTTTCCTAGATAGTACTTACTTGATTTATCTTGCTGCTAACTTCCTTGAAATGAAAAAATCATCCTCCAAGAAACACTACTTAAGTTACCTATATATAAAGCCCCTCTCATACATTCCCATATTCTCTTTTTGTAGAAATTTCAAAGAAACTAGAGAGAGACTCTAAAACCCAGAGCGAATAATAAGCTAATGGAAAGGTAAGATTCATGAGAAACTCTTATAATTGGATTTTAGTATACTATTAGATGAGTTCTTTCAACCGAGAGTATGAAATTAAGAAAACTGAAGGATGAGCAAGGGATTATCAAAGTTAATCTTATGTTATAAATATTCCAGTAGTATTATAGATAGATTTCTTACAAATATATGTACAGTATTGGATATTGAAAACAAGGAATTTTGAGACTTTCTAGACAAGCAATAGTGATAGTGAACTAAGTTCTTGGAATAAGGTAAAGAACTTGATAATCGATCTTATTAATTAATATAGGTAAGCTTGTTCATGCAATTGGAGATATTAAGATTCTTGCTAAGAATCAATCTTTGAACCAAGAATTTAGTTGTGATTAAATTTGAATTTAGGATATCAAATTAGATATATGAACTTGATGGTTAAACATGTTTAAAAACTTAATAACATCATATAATAGTTTCATTGAAAATTATTAGGAGCACCCTTACATTTCATCGAAAGAAAACCAAGACAATCTAAGATGGGTCATCGACTAATGTAAATGGCCAAACTAGTCTTGAAGACTAGCTGGTCGACTAATCACCCTAAGTCGACCGCTCCTAGCCAACCACCTAAGTCAACCAACCCTAGTTAACTACTCTTCAAGCCTTTTACTCTAGTCAATAAAAGTCAACTAGCCATACCATTAAGTACATTAACTCAAAACATAAACTTGTAGAAAACTTGAATTATACAAAATATTGAGGAAGAAAGGTAGTAATTAGGCTATGTAATCTTTTCTTTATGAGTTTCCAATATTGATTAATTACTCATACGATAGTACTTCATATACCGGATACTTAATATTATTGTTTAATGCTTATGCATTCTAGGTTTAGTATTTAATTAATTAAATTTTTCTTTAACATTTTAATCTTATAATAAATATATGCTGATGTAATGCATTTAAGTGTTGACTATTAGATTATAATTTATTGAGTTATCAACTCTATTTGCAAAAACATTGGAACCTTTACAAGCATGTTGAAAATTGTTGTATTTGTTACTTCATTGCAAGCGCATTTTTTAAAAATCTTTTGGAACCCCACATAAACCTTTTGTGAGCAATTTCTTAGGAATATCATTGTATGAGGAACTCTGAATTTATGAAACTTATTAGTTATATGGATGGTTTGCGTTTGTAAATTTGTTAAGGTGCATGGGAGTAGCAATGTTTTGGTTTTTGTTTTGATTTTGGTGTTGATTGTATTTTAATAATTAACATGTGTTATGTGGTCCAACAATAGAGAAGAATTATAAGGATTTGCATCCATATTCATACAAAGACTTTGACCAATATTTGTTTTGGGATTCACCTCTATATGTGTTATGAGACCTTGCACCTGTATTCGTTACTGTCACTATTGAGGCTTCAAGCACATATTTGTTATTATTTCTATAGAGGCTTTGTACCAATTTAAGTTTAGGGTTTCAACCAAATTCTATTGATGAAAATGGTTTTTGGTAAAATGATTTTGGAAATAAAATTTTAAGGTCTAGTTCTAATGTGTTCCAATGACTTTTTTAAGGGTCTATTTAGCTAGCTTTTTTTTTTTTTTTTTTTATAGATATAGACATCTTTTTCAAACTTTTTTCTAATAAATTGTTTATCAAGAAATAGATATACATAAAAATAGTTGGTAATTCTCATTAAAAGATTAAATAGATCAAATGTAGATGCAAATTAGATATATTTACACATTATTTCAATATAGATACATATATAGATAAAAACAGATTATCCAAACAGACCTTAAGTTCTGGCTATGGAATAAGCTTAATTATCATGTTATTTAAATTTAAATATCAAATAAAATAAGAAGAAATCATAAAAATATCAAATAAAATTTGTATGGCTCATAAAAACGTTAGATATCACTTTTATATACGTATTTTTATCACTATCGGTAATTTAATTGTCTTACTTACTATTCATTTATTATTCGCTATTATTCATTTCTCTCTAATTTATCTTACACCTATCTCTTACAACTTACACACCTATTTCTTATATTTTCTTTCCTAATACTATTTTATACGTAATTTCTCTTACATTTTATTACTTTTATCTATCGAAATTAATATTTTTAATCTCTCTCTCTGTCTCCTCTCACCATGACTAATGTCCCCTCTCTCATCTCTTCATTTCCTTGTCTTATTCATTTATTTTTATTCTCTCAAATTCCTCCTCAAAACTCTATAAATATCCCATCATATCTCCATTCTTTACAACTAACAAAACTCTTACAAATTTTCTTCACACATTCTCTCTCCCCCTCTCTGTTCTTTCTCTCTCTCACTTCAATTTTTCTCTCATTCCTTATTCCATCTCATTCTCTATAAATACTCCTTTACCTTCCTCATTTCAAACACTTTACATAACACATTACACTACACCACTCTCTCTCAAAATTTCTCTTTTTCTCAAGAAAACTCCCTCCCCATTTTTCCTCTACAAATTGCCCCTCCTATCTCTCATTTACACACATACTTTTCTCTACATTTTCTTAGGTAAACACCTTAAACACCTATCATATGTTATGTTATGATTATGTATATCTATCTTTATGGATAGTTCCAAGAAAACTCCCCATGATGCATGATGCTAGGGATTGGAAATGTAAAGCATCATACTCATCTTCATGTTACTTTTATGTTTATCTACTTTATGTTCACTAATCTAGCTTCTATATATGTAGCTTTATGTATATGTGTATATACACATATATTCTTCAGAGAATATTACTCACTAACTTGACAGTTATTTAATTCATGCACTTTATTTATAGCAATTTGTTTATTTATTTTCATGCTTTACAATTTCTTAAGACTAGTCCATGTCAAGTAAAAATGGAGACTTGTCCATCTCTAAGTTTTGGGAGCCTTGAAATAAAATTTAAGACTCCCATAATTTTCTTATTATCTATTTTGATTTTATTTATGACACTGGAAATATCCAAGTCACAAGAAGTCTTAATAAAAATCTAAGACTTTCATATTTCATGTCTTTATGCTTATTTTATTTTATTTCATACAGTGACTAGAATATTTTAAGTCCTAGGGAGTCTTGATAGCAAGCTAAAACTCTCATGCTTTTGTTTTAAAAGCTTTATGTTCTTGGTTATTTATTTCTAGTTATTATGTTCTTGTTTTAAGTCCATGCTATTAATTTTATTTTTATTTTAAGCTCATGCACATATATGGTCCTTGATGATGTTGTTGCTATGCAAGAATAAATTTTCCCAAAAATATGAATATTGATAATTCTTTGTATTGCAAAACATTTTCTAAAAATCTTATATTCAACACTTGAGAAATCCTTTAATTAGGAATAAAGAATTAGAAAGAAACACTCAACTATATTTTTCAAAATGCCAAAATGAATTTTCCTAAAAACATAAATGTTGTAATTCCTTGTTATACAAATAATTTATAAATCTAATTTCAAAGCCTTATGATTCATTCAAGTGAAAACAAAATTTGAAACAAAATCAACCTTTTTTTTTTTTTTTTAATGTTGGGACCCATGTATGCTTGGTAAAAAATTACAACTTGAAATTGTTTTCTCAAATACACATGAGAACCTTTATCATCAAGAAATGAAATTTAGAACAACAAATTGTCTAAATTTTTCTTAATATCAAAACTTAAGAAAAACTTTAAAGGAAATATTCTTCACAAACATGTAAAAATCCATGTTGTGAAAATAATTAGCTAAAAGAATTTATTATAAAAATGAAATGTTCATGAACTCAAAATAAATATAAAATTATGACTTTTAGTTAAGTATTCATATTTACAAAAATCAAGAGTTGAAAGATTATTTAAACACCCAAAAGTGATTTTTCCAAAAACTTAACTTTCCTACCTTCCATGAAAGTTGTTTTAATAAATTTCCTATGTTGAGAAACATCACTAGGATCATGCATGTGATATGAGTTATTGTCACTACTATATGATTCCTAAATTTAGATATATTTTGTACTTGGCCTAGGAAGCCTAAATGAAGCAAAAATTCAAAAATTAAAAAGAAACATGGTTTGGAATGAATTGGACGTAATCTATACCATCCCATTCCAAACCTTAAATGACCTTGAATTTTAAAAATAGCCTTATAAACGGATAGAGCATTCAAAATAGGTAGAAAACGACTTCTCATATGCAAAATTCCGATTTAAAATGAGCAAATTATGGCCGTTTTAAGTGTAAACTTCTATAACAAGGAAAAATGATGCCAATAGAATTAATGAAGTTAGAAATTTGAGTAGAACTAATATAAAATAATCATTCCAGGTATTTCTTTTGTTTAGGTAATGAAGTATTTGATGAACCTTTCCCCAAAGATCACTTTGACGAAGGATTGAACTAAGGACAAGTCAATTTATCTCCTTATTTTACGTACTTAAGCATGTGCTTGTAGTTTAAAAGCATTAGAAATAGGAAAACTATAAAAATGAAATATGTATGTGGGGATTTATATGGGAAATGATTGTGATGATGGTGGTTGTTAAAAATAAGTTAAGTATATCGGAACTCGAATTATTGTTAAATAAATTGTTGCCTTTTATGCCATGTTGAATTGTCTATGTATATCTCTCTAAACACCCCAAAGATATTATATATATATATATATACACATATATATATGTTAAGAACAAATTTAATAATTAGATCATGTATATCACGAAGTAAGTCACATTGTATTCGCTGCTATACACTCGGTAGAATAGGAGAATAGTAGTGGTGGTCAGTAGTAGCTCGAAAATCTATAAATTTTTGTGGCACGTAGTAGCTCGAAAGTCTACAACAACAACATTTTTTTTAAATCTATGGTCATATGGATCTGAAACCCCTAAAGCCAAATGGAGGGCGTAAATCCATTCAAATATATGATTTCCGGTTGATCATATATATTGTTTACTTATGTAGATGTTGCATTTCATATGTTTGCCTAACAACAACTTGTTTGATTGCTTGTGTGAGTACGTTATTTCGGAAATAGTCTCACTTAGCTGGATATAGCTAACCCTTTAATAGTTTGTTTTTGCAGGAAAAATCGTAAAGCTAAGACGGGGATAGGAACCGAGCTCAGAGCGTATCAAAGACTAAGTTAAGATAATTAGAGGATTTGAATGTCGATAGACTAAACTTAGTTGGGAGAAAAAGACTTAAAACTTAATTTATTTCTCTTTCTTAACTTCCTTTCCTTACTCTTTAGTGATTTCTTTGTAGTTAAAAGATAGAATTAAAGTTTATCTTATTTTATCTTTGGTAGAGTATTCGATTCTCTGTGGTTATTGTGATTTGTGGAAATATCGATATCCAAAACTATTTTTCTAAATATATAACATATTGAGAGAATGAGTAATTAGAGTCTTGCAATCTCTAACTTGTAAAGTAGTCTTCATGTTATGGGTGCACATATGATATGATGATCTTAGAGCAAACTTACTAGGCCCTTATTTAGGATCATGGCAGTGTCCTTGTGTGTAGTGGTTTGTAATAGGCATTTCTTGCTCTCTTTTTTCTTTTCCTTTTCAAGTTAAGTAGTTGGCAATTGATGGTCCCTACAATGACATGGACAGTAATCTTTCTACCAGTAGTGGGACTTGAAATAGCCATACGATTGAGATGATTCCTTAATTATTTTTTAGGATAAAGTTTAATGTTTTAAATTGATTGATGTTGAAAATTGTGAGGTTTATGAAATTGATTAATAGTTTGGTTTGGTATTGTTAAATTTCATATTTAAAGAATTATGTAATGAAGTGTGGGGATTGGGACAATATGGAGTTTCATATAAAAATTTTGTAGTTTAATAGGCTTATGCATATGTATTTCAGTACAAGTGCATGGCAGGGCTTGTGACCTTGGCATTTCATTAAAATTATGATATATTAGTATTTATGAATTCATACGCAAATAACTATCTCAAATTCTTTATATGTATCTGAGTGTAAGAATATGAGGCAAATGGATCACGTTGCTTGATTTTGAGTTATAACACCATTGATGCGGGCAGCGAACGCATCCTTAATATTTTCGATGTTTTGGTTGGTTTCGTGCCCTCAAGGGTGGTACTTTATGTCGAATGACGCTTAACTACACAAATTTAATATAGTTAATTTGAGTATGTAGTTTGGATCAAGAAGTTGACTTCAAAACCTGGTTAGCTTTCTGATGATATAAATTGTGTACGCAACCGATGTAGAATTGCAATGGAGTCAAAGGACATGTAAACATTCCAAGGTCTCATCAAAAGCCAAAGCTGGTACTGGGATAAAAATATTAACAAAGATCACTCATTGGGAAGATGTGAGCCCATGCTAATTAATGAGAACGTGAACCGTTTACTTTATTAAGCTCATATTCCGGCATAAGCATGATCATTACTTTCATACAGTTGGTCCTATATATTACAACCATTGGCTCAAGTTAAGTGAGAGATTGTTAAAAATTACTAAGGATGTTTGGGAGACAATTTCAGTTGATTGTAATGATTCTTGCTACTTATTACTTTATATTTTTAAATGATGGCATTGTTTATGAATGTGTTTTAAATCAAGCTATTTCAGTTGTTTATAAAATAATTATTGTTTACAAATAACTATAATGGTATCACAAAGTTGAAATCTAGCATAGGTATAGTATTAAGCATAAAATGCTCCAGACTATAAATTATTGTTTTAGGAGACTGCCATATATTATGTTGTCTAGAACTATGAAAGAGCTGAGAATGAGGGGAATTGAATTTTTCCTAAGCTCAAAATGCAAGTTTAATTTTGATTTGTTTATAATTCAAGCTTAATCTTGTCACACTTAAAACAAGTCAAACTAGAACAGTTCACAAGCAACATAACTGATAAACAATCTTAAGGTATTGGATGGTGTTAATTCAAATAAATTGTATGTGAATAAATAAATAATTAAATTATTTTTCCATGCACATATACATTAATTATATAGAAATTAGCTTTCATTTTAATTAGTTATTATATATTTCCTATTACATAAAAATATATATAACTAGCAATTCAATTAGTGATCTGTACTTAAACTGAACTTGTTTAAATACATGAACTTTATTTTAAATTCAATTAAAATGATTTAGAAAGTTGAACTTGAATAGTTTATTAGTAGATTGACTCATAATTTCCATTCCTATGGTGCATAGCACATAACGACAAGAATGAAAATACATTGCCGAACATAGGCATTTGCGATTAAACAAATGCATTAAATTTATCTAAATTTTGGCACCATTTAAAGGCCTAAGGTTAGTGGTGGCTATTTTGAAAAGATTATCATATATATAATCCCCAAACATTTTGGTCAAGGAGTAATCGTCAAACTTATAGATTTATCTTTTGTGCATATATAGGATGGTCCTTGATGGTTCTAAACTAAACACGTTAGGTTCAAGTCGAAAAAAAACAAGTAAATTGTCCTATCCATACTATGGTTTAGTAAATTTTTGCGCTTTTAACATTTTTTTTTTCAATGAACCAACTAGATTTTGGAACCACTAATGATTGGACTCTAATAGGCTTGCCATTCCAAGGAAAGAGCCAAGTCATGCTACCAACCAAGTTTAGATTAGACTTCACATGTGTGTGTTGCTTTTCTGTGTATTGAACTTTATATTTTGATACACTCCTAAACTAGTCATATTATACTAATGTAGTACACAGAAAAAAGAAACATAATCAAGGAAGCATTTCTTTTTCTTTCAATAAGGAAGAGTTAGATTATGAATGTCATTTGTATAAGATGCTAATTTGAGCTAGTAAGAGTATATATACAAAAGAGAATTACAATAAATACATAAGTTTATTGAAAAAAAAAACTATGAATGTTGTTTTAAAAATTCCAATAAAATAGGTTAACCTTTAATACATGTCATGTTTTGATTAGATGCAATCACAACCTGATCATTTAATTGAAAGATTACATAACTTATTCTTGAATAATCATCCTTTATCACTAAATCTCAATATAGATTATTTATAGGTATGACTGATTTGAAGAAATTGACCTAAGTAAAATTGCAAGGGTTTTATTTGGTTTAGTTAATATTTTTTATATGTTGACGGTATGCCATTTCGAACATGGCACCCCTCAAGGTCAAACTGATCTAGTTAGCTCATAGGTCAAACAATTCTGGCCTTTTCTATTTTCTAATATTTGTTGCGTAAGTTATGTGGGAATAAAGCAAGTTCTCCAATAGGCAACAGGTTGGTCACTTTTAGCTGATGTTAAGCTTGACTCCCCAATATGAACCACCAGAGCTTCAACCTCCCCTTAAAGGCCTAATTTCCATTAGATGACCAATTATTAGGCATGGCTAGTTGTCTTTAATTCATCTCTAGTAATCTTGGAACTTGCCTTTTTGAGAAGATACACTTAGTAAAATATAGGATACACTTTCTACTAATGACTTCAGCATTAGAGTAGCTTACCAAACATCCCTATTAAATAGTTCTAAGCACTCTTTCTTGTCTTACAAGGCCATCACATTAATCTAAAACTTCACAATTGAATATTCCAATAGCAAAGAGCTTATGTTATTACCAAACACTGGGGGAATTTATAGATTATGGACGTCAAATTAGTTGGCTATTGATGTGAGGATTTCTCAATCGCAATCAATCAAATGAAATTAAATCCTATACTAACATGCAACTGATCCTAGGCAAGCATACCTATCTATTGCAGCACTGATGTAAGTACAAGGATCATTCCTTTAAGGACCTATAACTATTAGTACACACCTTTTGACTACTATTTAGTAATTCTAGATTGAATAGCAATAATGATAATAATTAATCTCTAACTAATTGATCAACTTTATAATTAAGATATTCATGCCTATAATATAATTATCAATCACAAGACAATACCCTAAATCTTGATACGCCGCTAACCTTATCAAACTTCATGATAAACATTCATTAATGAAAGGTTACGTTCTTAAATTGCAGGAACCCTAAATTCATTAATCTCTCTTTCAAGATGATTAATTTTAATCCTATATATCTAATGGAAATCTCTTTCATCATTAGATGCATACAAAATTGCATTATAGATTACGATTCCCTAAAAGGATGAAATCTTGATGCAAAACGTTTATGCAATCTATCTCTAGAATGACATTCAAACTCTTCTATTCATGCATGATCTATCTTATTAACCAATCCGTCAATTAAATCAATAAGAATCAACAATAATCCAATACTGTCCATATATTAGATCAAGAACAAATAAAGCACATGAATAGATTCAAGAACTATGTACTTCCATCAATAAAACAATTGGATCTCTACATTAGGCTTAAGGTTTCTCAACATCTAGGGCATAATGATCTAAGCTTCCATATGAGAATAATTACAATGATAGAACATGGAAAAGTAGATAGCAAACATGATTAAACCCTTAAAAACAAAGTTTGTGAATTGGAAAATAGCTTGGCATTTTCTCTCTTTTCAAGTTCTATTCTCTCTTCTGGGGTATTCCACGAAACGAATCATCCTCCCAAATGGCAAGCCAAGGCTTCTAATTATAGGAAAGTAGAAAATAACTCATACACGGGTACCCTACATGGCCTGTGTTCGAGGCTGTGTTGAATGAAAATGATCGAATCCTTGCAAATTAAAGGCTACAAGACCTAATCACAGCTTATGTTGAAAGGTCGTGTACTTTGAAAATCGCTACTGCCCAATTCCAATCTTCTATATGAGCATCCTACATGGGTTGTGTTTGTTCCATGTGTATTCTAGAAACACTTGTTGATCACTTTTCGTCTCTAATACTAGTATGCAACACGACTTGTTGAAAGCCATGTATGTTATAGATCTTCCAAATTCCTATTTATCAATGTCTTCCTTAACTCATCTAAAAGTCTTCATTAATGCTTATCATCTTCCTTCATTCTTAAAATTGATTATTTAACTAAATAAGTATTTTTCCTTAATGATTCACATAAAATCTAAAATATCATATGAAAACAATACGAATAATAAAGGTCCTTTAACACCTATAAGCTATCAAGTTGAAAGGAAGAGCTAAAGGTTTTACACTTGAATTTTAATGCCAATATTTTGGATTAAGTACACTGACTCACATACGATATCAAGTTTATGTATAGACAAAGTCTAGCATAGAGCACATCATACAATAACGGTTAGAATAGTTAAATAGAAATTGGTTTTCAATCTAGACGAGAGATGGTGAATGTTTGGGGAAGAAAAATCCTTCCTATTTATTAAGAAGCATGGATGGTCAGGAGAGAAAAACCTTATCTTGTTTTTTTTTTTTTATTTATAAAGATATAACAAGATTATATATTTTTCTAATTTCTAATGTATGTACGACTTTAGGGTGCCATAGGTACCATCCACTACATATGTTATTTTACTATTAATATTTTTTATTAATATAAAGTGACAAGTGAAAAAAAATTATGGGATTTACTAAGAAAATATTTACATCAATACAAATAAGATAAACAAATATATAATATATCCTTTTGTTTTCTTATTTTCTAGTGGTCAAATGAAACAAAACACGTAGTGATCTTCATTAATGACAGCAAGATACTACTGATAGTACTATAAAAAATACTACTAACCCTGATAAATTAGATCAAATGGCTTTGATATGTTATTCACAACAATTTGATTTTGTGCAAGGCATAATCAAAAATCCATTGGTGCTCAAATACGTAAAATAATTACTCAGGAACTCTTTCAAGTAATTGTGCATTCCTCCTTATTTCAAACAGAATAGACAAATCCCTTTCTTTTAATGTATCCGAAATGATCAAATTCTTTTTAAAAAACAAAAGGTATGAGAAAACATGGGAATTAAGAATTTTGGAATATATAAAGGAAAAGACAAAGGAAAATGAGAAGGCATGCATCTAGTCTCTTTTTTTTCCTTTTGCTTTACAGTCTAATTTCCACAGTTTGCAACGTAGTGTCTAAAAATAACCCAAAAAGAAAAAAAAAAATTAGACAAGGGCAAGAAGGTCTTTCTATCTTATCATTATTTAGAGGCTTGACTAGTCATATATATATATATATATTATTATGAAAGCTTAGAAGTTAAAAAATAGTCAAAGCTCTCTCTCTCTCTTCCTTATTAGTTCCATTTCCACAAACAATGCCATTCTAATACCAATATTAGGATGAAAAAAAATAAAGGAATCAGTCTTGCTTAATGAATCAGCTTCGCTTCCCTTTGATGATATGAGGAAAGAAAAGCAAAAAGGCTTATCTCTTCCCTTAATAGATAAATATATCTTAGTAAGATTGTTTTTACCTCCAATAATCTTACCATAAGTAACACCGTAATGGAAATTTTGTCAATAGTTGCCAAGAAGAAGAAGGGGAAAGATTGAGCAAGTTCCAGTGATGAAACATATCCCGAGAATTGGAAGTGAATGCTTTAGAAGATTGATTGTTTTGACACAAAGTACATATATAATGCAATTCAATCGTATGCTTACGGTAGGGTATTTCATCAAATGTTACATTACATGCATAATTACACATATATATAACTAATGTAACACCCTAACATAAGATCTTGGGTAAATTACATCAGAAAATCACAACGTTTGGGGTAAGTTCATTTAAGATCACTATGTTTAGAAAAATGGGTCAATTGAGGTCACCATTGACACATGTTATAACGTGCAAGATCTTCTAAGTTTTAATTTTAAATATTTCTCTTATTGACACATGTCAATAATGACCTCAATTGACCCACTTCTCTAAACGTTGTGACTTTTTTTCAATCACTTCAAATTTTATGACCTTAAATGAACTTATCCTTAAACCTTATAATCCTCTAGTGTAGTTTATCTTAAGATCATTTATAGCCCGCCATTATAGACACACTAAGAATCAAAACTTATTAATATCCACAATTAAGTGCATGTAACACCATTAACTCCAAATTGCGCACATAAATTAAGTGTTACCGCATAATACACCACACTAATACTATACCAAACATCCGTTTACCATTACTGGAGATTGTTCACAAAAGAAGTCATCTATCATACTAAAACCTTAAACACAAAGAAACCTTGGTCTAAGCCCTAACTAACAACCTGATGCACAATTACTTATAAGATAATAAGATAAACCAATGGAGTCTCTATCTCCAAGGCTTGTCGCATCAGTCTACTCATCAGTAGTATAATTATGATCACTAGTGTTTTCCTCATAGTCCACAATCATGTCATAACCAAAGAGACTTAACATGATAGGAGTACTATCTGAATCTAAAAAAGAATAAAAGAGTAGGTCGAAGCCTATTAAGGTACTACCACAAGTGCAAGAGCAAGAACAATTTAATCACATGCATGCATATATCAAGTGCAACTAACAGTCAATTGTTATTTTTGTTTTCATGTCCATCAAGCAACATGGGGATAACTTGGTATCCTAACAACACAAACATATATATAACATACATATATGATGTTGAATACTCCCTAACATCCATGAGCTCAAGAGTTCATGAGTCAAAAACCTTAATCTATCTGTAATCATCTCTAGGTGCAATTCCCCATAGGGATAATGCCATATAGAGATCATCAAGATGCTAGTTGAAATCAATAGTGCTCTCTATCTACCATTCATAGTCAAGCAACACACAACATATAATGATTATAGTTAAATGTATGATTAGTCCAATTTTGAATCTATCTTAATAAGTATGATGACTAGACAAGATAGTACACGTACATGGAAACTATTTCATCCCGAATATTAGAACCCACTTTATGAATACACAAAATTAAGTTACTAAGAACCTTTCATATGTCTAACTCAACTCTTATTACTTTCCTATAATTCTCGCCCCTACCCCACTATTACCTAGGTTCCTAAGATCTTAAAGTATACTTTGGTCCTAAGGGAAATAACTAAATCGATTTAAATTGTCTTTAAGCAAGAAAAAAGGAGATTTGTAGGGTACAATAGTGTGCATGGACTAATACATGAGTGGGTATAGGATCATATATCACTAAGGTGAAGAAAACAAGTTACTACAAGGTGCATGAGCACTACATGGATTCACCATAGGCTAGTGCACTTGTTGTGCATTTTCAAATGTCAAAATTTTAAAGCACAGAGAGGTACATGACCTGGTGCACGAGCTCATGCTTAAGTGATACACTTCTAGACTTCATAATTCATCTTTTTACAAAGAGGTGCAAGACAAGATGCACGGGCACATACATGCCTTGTTCACTTCTAGATTTATAATATTCCCACCCTAGAGAGATACATGACTAAATGCATGGGCTCGTGCAATGGATGCAGAGGGACGTTGAGTGAGAGGAGGGCTTGCTTCTTGTGTTTAGAGAAAAAAGAAAGAAAGTGGTTATTGTCTACGTGACAAACTCTTCTAGCAAACTAACATGTCTTTTAAAAGATATGGTGGTTAGACAAAAATACGCCTATTTAAAAAGTAATATTACTATTTTACCCTCCTTTATGAATTATTTTACTTTATTTATTTATTTTTATTTTATTTGTTACTTATGTTATCTCAACTAACATTCCATAATCTCAATTCAGGGGTATATTAATTGGCATAGAGCAACAACTATTGTTTTCACCAAGGGCTATCAAAGTTTCTAATATACACCCTGTCAAGCCAACTTACACATAGGCTAGCCTTTTGTCATGCACTTGTGGTTGTGCAAAACAAGTGCATGATAAATGGCCATATTTCTCAAAGCTCATTAGATTCTTCTCAACAAGTACATATACTTTTTAATAAGGAACTACTATAACAATGCATATTCTTGATTTATGGAGGAGATTGGTGAGGTACCAATAGTATCTCTTATGATTGACGATGATTTTCTCATTGTGACTTTGTTATCAATTTAAAAAGTGTTACAAAATATAAAAATGTGTATTACATTTAGGAAACAAAAATTTTTGTACCACAAAAGTAAAATAAAAAATGGGGAGAACAAACTAAAAAGGTAAAGAATACAATAATACCCATGATAATAAAGTATAGATTGTATATCTCATAAATTGTTGATACCAATCTTCCTCATAGATTCTTTGATGTGTCATGTAACACAAAATAGTCAAAGCCCACAATTTCATCAATGGGAGAGTAAATTCCCTATAATGCATGCAAAATAGTATGTTTAACAATGGGTGAATTTCATTAAAAGTATTAACATTTGGCGTAGGTTCATTTAAGGTATCAATATTTTAAGTAATAAAAAAAGAATTAACGTTTTGTAAAGTGAATCAAATGAGATATCAATGTTTTATAAAATTCATTTAAGGTATCAATTTTAAATTAATATTCAATTAAGTTTCCTTAGTTTTCGTTAATGGTCAAATATTAGTACCTTATTTAACTCACTTTGTAAAACACGATACATTTTTATAACACCTGAAATGTTCATACTTAAATGAATTAATCTCAAATGTTGATTCCTTTATTTAACCATTTAAACATTAATACCTTAAATATACTTACCATCAAACTTTGATATCTTTTTGTAATTTACCCATTTAACAATATGACCAAATAAATACCAAATCTATCCACTCCTTGAAAATTGTAGGTCCATCAAAGGGAAGAATATGCTTCTTCCCATTTGTTTTGCATTCTTTGTAGTTTATCCATTGAGGAGAATCAAGTTGTGTAAGAACTAAAAAGCTTCTCAACTATGATAATAAGAATGCAGCCGACATGGAAATTCTCCATTATTCCACATGAGGTAAGAGCATTTGATTTTGACATAATGCACTTCTAGAAAAGATGTTGATAGTGCATACATCATTGTTATACTATTCAAGGTATATGTCCACAAGTTTAGATCATTTTATGAGTTCTAGAAACTCTTTTTTCAACTCTTCTTACACTCTCCTTAGCGACTCATGATTGTAGATGCTATTAACGTATTGAAACTAGAGTAAGAGAGTAAATTAAGCTTTCTTTAATGTTAAATTTACTAGGAATATTTTAAAGTGTTAGTTCTAAATATTCAAATATTCTTATCACTAATATTAGCAGCATTGCACATTTATCTTATTACACTAATATCGATTTTCAATGACTATAGTACATTCATTTCCATATTCTTTCAACCAAAAAACTAGTTGTGCAGGTTAGTCTATATAGATCTGACTGGAACTTGCCTCTCAAGACTTTTAGCAATGTGTCTTATGGTATCATATTATATGATTCTAACTTTCATTATTATGATTACAATCATTGCATCCATCCTCAAGATAATTGGTTGGTTTGTTTAGTTAAAAACATTTAAGAACACGAAGTTGAAGTTTTCAAAAATTTATAAAGCCAATAAGTTTTGTTCACTTCAGTTGCAACTACCAACATTAGATAAGTGCACTACAGAAATAGCTTAGAAAATATTAGGTTGTATTCCAAGGGATCGTTGGCATCTATCTTATTCACTTTTCATCTATTATCTAGCTAAAGAAAATTCAGTAGAGCAAAATAAAAACATAAGTTATACGAAGGTTAATGAATATAAACATGTTTTGAGGGTAAATTGTAGGATAAGCTTGTTAATACAACAAAAAGCCTTAAGGATTGTTTTACTAAATCTTTATCATGTGATTTTTAACAAACTCACAAAGTTGTACACTGGTATATTTCCACTGTTGGACTCATGAATGTAAGTTAAAGCCTCTCTTAAGGCCAAAAACTTAGCAAATCTCTTCACAAGTTATCATCAGTCTAGATCTGCATAAAGTTTAAGAATCATTTGTTTTAAAACCAACCTAATGAATTTTAAAAATAAGTGAAAGAAAGTTTCACCAACTCTCTCCCAAGGTGATTATGAGCAACTCCATTAGTAGCATAGATCTATTCAAAAGAATGATCTCTCAATCTATTCAGTTGAAATTAGACATCAATCTAAAAGGTGCACCACTTATTTAGATCCATAAAATTAAGTTTTACTTACTAATTACAAATACCCAATCTATAGTCATTAGAACACTTCGAATCATACGAATTTGGTCTTGGATCCACAAACCATAAGTTAAATGATTATTTCTCCATGGATGCAAATATTAAGAGCAAATTTGAAGAAATAATATGGAATTAAAGATGAAATTACAAATTAAGCACAGATTCGTGCAAAAACAAATATCGGGCTTATAATAAATTTACCTAGAAAACTTTGAGATTTCTTAATAAGAAGAAATAATTCTTTTGCCAAAGAATTCTCTCTCTACATTTTGTTAGGAATTTGTTACAAGTATTTTACATATGATTCCTCCCTATCGCATGCCTTTGCACGTTTATTTATAGGATCTGGTATATAAATCAGGACGACTTTATTCACTAATGTCGTAGATTCTTTATAACAAATTCTTTCTTTATTTTCATGTGCACATCTAGATTGCTTGCTCATAGGGCGACTTTTTGCATGATAGATCGAAGCGCTCTAATGTTGTCTGGATGTCAAGGCTCGATCTAAGCTGTAGCTCTCTATCAAAAAGATTAAGTTCTTGCCTAAATTTAACTAAAGTGATGGAAGCCATCAGTCGTAGGTTGAATTTAAGACTTGACACTGTGGCATAATAGAAGCTATATCATGAAGTCTAGAGCTCGACCTCAATATAGAAGTCGAAGCTCATGTTAAAGGCTCAATGTAGGTGTGATGGACCATTTTTCATTTGTTTTGCCTTGTTGTTTTGTCCTCAATGGACCTCTTGCAGGACTCAGTCAAGTTCTGCTTTGCCTAGTTGTTGTTGTTTTGCTCCAAATCTTATCAAAACACTTTGTTTCCTCTTCTTTGATTCTAGGAGCTTAAAAACAACATTTAAGCAATAAAAGCACAAGATTCATTGGAATTTTCTTAAAATGTATCATATTAATCCTAAATTCTTATGAATATAATAGAGTAAAATAAACTTACCAACAATGCAAATTGTCAAGAAAGAAAACTCTAGGTAAACAAGAGTATAAGTTTATATTGGACCCCAATTGAATTCATAAACTATGAACATTATCATTAGACACGTGCCTACAAGTGTGCTAGATGGCTTACTTATGTCTTTAAACTTTACTACTTGCGACTAACACCTTTCATCCATTACTTGGCCCCCTGATGCATATCTTGAGAGACAACGTGAGGAAAGTTTGAATTCTTATCAAAATCTCATTATCTAAGCCTTTGAAAATAATTTCCTTAGTTCCTAAAACTAAACTAAGGGCATTTATATATGTCTAATAAAATGCTTTGACATCTTTCCATTAGTAAAACAACATTATAAAGAATATCTACCTATTCAATTTTCCCTAACTATTTCTAGTAGTTTTTTGCCTACAGTCTTTCACGCAACATCTTTTACTATAAGATCAATAGCCTTCTCAGTCTCAAGTCTCATCCCTCTTAAGCTTGAAATTGCGGTTATTGTCTATATATAAGTTACAAAATTACCAAGTTGGCTTAAAATTATTGTAGGAATTACTTAGATGATGGTGGTTGTGGTTGTAGTTGAGAATTATGGATAAAAAAAAAGAGGTCTGCTTGATATAAATGGAACATTGACTATTTTTTGAATAATTCAAGTTCAAAAACTTACCATGAGAACTTCATCAAGCTTGTATATCAGTTTTCTTTTCTTCAATTCAATTTGTAGTAAATTCTAATCCATTTAATATAAATGTTCGACTAAGAATTATTGAAAATTGGTTTTCAATATTTTTGAGTCACCACCTGATATAGGGTGAGAAAGAAAAATAGAAAGTTAGACAATGGGTGGGATTGATTTTAACTTAGCTATTGGTTTGCAACCAAAAATCAAATTAAAAAAAAAACAATTTCTGAAAAACCATATCTTTTAGCTTGGGAGCTAACCTATCAAAACAAGATAGTTACCATCGTTAACTTTTAAGTTAAACTGTATTCTTTTGATACACAGTACTTTTATGAATCCTTTTTATTTTTTTAAATACATTTCCAAAGAATTATTTATAGGTACAACAAGAGTAAAGACATTTTTTTTTTGTTTTTTAGGTCGCGCTATAGGTGCATACGTGCTCATTAGTTAGGATTAGACTATCATAATTACTTTTATAAAATCTTTAGTTTGTTGGTTCATTTTATTTTGAAATCCTTTTACTTTAAATCTCTTAATTTTTATCAAATTGGCAAAGAATGGGTTTTTAGGTGATATGGGCCATGCAATATACATATAACACACATACATACATATTTACATTATGAGCACTCACTTTCGTCATTTTATATATAGATATATACATTATTATTTTTTATTTTATTTTTTATTTCTTTTATTATTGTTTTTTATATAATTTTTTTTATTTCTTCTTCATATAGATATAGATATATATCATTTATCTTTCTCATAAAAAATATCAGTTTTAGTTTGCATATTTTCTCCTTCTTTTTATTTATTCATTATTTATTTTTTTATTTCTTCTTTTCTATTAATTAATTAAATAAAACAAAAAAAATAAGGAGTTAGCAACTGTATAAAGATAGATGGGATCACAATTCTCATGTATCATAAAGCAACAACGTGCAATTATGTAGGAAGAAGCTGCTTCGATAAGGGTTTGTAGTAGGAAGCTTGTTAGACTAAGCAAACTAAGAGCATTGGTCACTCCGGTGCCTTTGGTTTCACTTGATAATGGCTAGATCATAGCGGTTTTGAGCTTGCAACTGTGGTTGACAACGAACTTTGGTTTATGGTGGTCCTAGCGATATTGAATAACTTTCAAGTTCCAAACTAAAAGCTTGGAACTCTAATAACCTTCCTATGGTGTTGATTTTCTTCAATACTCTAAGTTAGAACTTAATTTTGATTATAAGATTCATGAGGGATTTTGAGTGTTCTTGATGCGAATTCATGCTATGGGAGGACCTATTTATACTATTGGATCTTCAATTAGGTTTAAATAGGGATGCAACCGGGTTAAGTTTTGGGTAGTTATATGAACCCGAACCCGAACCGCTACTAGGATATATAAACCCGATCCTATAACTCTATGGGTTTTTCTTCTATATCCAAACCCCTTATAGGGTTTACTCTAAAACCCGCTATTACCAGTTACCCGCGCGATTATCACTCAAACCTACCCCGCTTATTGTTTTTTTTTTCAATGGATTTAGCAGACTTAAGCAAATAAAATAGTAATCTAATAATATAGTAATTCACCTTCTCTTTGCTAACCTTTTTAAATTTAGCCTATTACCATGTTTACATTTGATTTACATTATAATTTTTTTTATTAGGACTAACGGGTTGGGTGATACGATCAGGTAGCCATTGGGTTTTAGTAGTATTCAAACCCGACTCTAATACCCTACATAGTTTTTTATTTATGTTCAAACCCGACTCTATTATCCTGTAGGGTTTTTATCGTTTTGACGGGTCAAAAACCATTAATGACCGACCCAGTTGCATCCCTAGGTTTAAGAAGTGTATATTTCATGAATATTTATGATTTCAAAATATAGGTTTAATTCTTCACAATTTTGGAAATTTTTCAAGATTTAATGTTATTTACCATTAAAATTAGCTATTTTTTCATGTCAATGTGCATTATAAACTCCCTAAATCTTCTCGATTTCTAAAACAATGCAAAATCAAGATCAAATCTTATATTTTAGGAAACTAAACCTTATTTTTCCCAAACTTTGTGGTCAAATTTTATTTAGGAAAATTGCGATGAAGACTACATCTTGCAATCTTGATGTCAACTCATAGTATCTAATATGTAATATCCTAAACTAAAGGCCTTATCAATTCGCCACGTGTCCTCACTTGAGATTGATACGCTAAGGCCATTGTTCTACTAATCCACAAAGATGAAATCTATATAACATCAATCTTACATATAAGGTTACCTTTTAAAACATTAAGAAATAACAATAAAAATTCTAAACAACCTAGTTGATATAAACCAAAAGCCAACTTAATATAAACTTAAAAACATCCTAAGAAAAGGTCTCATAAAACATTTTTAAAAATATATAAAACTTCATAGGATCTTCA
The DNA here is from genome assembly GCA_024138025.1 of Combretum micranthum. Lineage (NCBI taxonomy): Eukaryota > Viridiplantae > Streptophyta > Magnoliopsida > Myrtales > Combretaceae > Combretum > Combretum micranthum. Next base: position 146,678 of record JAMXBD010002724.1, on the reverse strand, counting down.
ACTTTGTCTATCTCCAAACCAATATATTTAATAATGATGAAAGTCAGCTCCACTATCATCCTTTCCATAATCCATATATACATCATAGCCTGATAGGAAAAAACTATTGGATCATCATGTGTTCCTAAAAAACAGAAAAGAATGAATAAAGGCCCATTACATCAAACACAAGCACATGTACATGAACAAGCATCACAAAAAATTTACATACAACCTAATAAATTATGCAACAAACACAAATTATTATATTTAATTAAGCATACAACACTTTTAGAACCATTTACAATTAGTCCATACTTGGAGTAACTCATGACTCCTTGAAAAACAAATTTTATATACATACTTGGATACATTTATATTAGTGTTGGGTCCTCCACACACCCCGTACTCATACCACTCCTAAACTATCGGAATCATCTCTGTGCACAACTCTACTTGGGGCAAATGCACAGATCATTAGGGCGCCATCTAGTATCACAGTACTCCTGGTCTACTGGACTTAGCCAAAGACAAGCAAATCTATTTAAAACTGGATAGCATTAAGTAATTTTACAAATACTAAGCCTATAACCACAGACAACAAGTAAGGTAAGGTCATACTTATAACAGTTCTTGAAATAGAAAACTTAATTTTACCAAAACACTTTATCATATAAGCGAAACTATCTTAAAACTTGTTTTCACAAAAAATAATCATACTCCTACTATGATCTAAACCCTAAACTCAAAAGAATTAATCCCTAAATTTATACTTACCTTTCTCCTTTTGATTGTAAAACCAGAATCTCCAAACACCAAACTTGGGGTTTTTCTCCCAACATTTCTCCAAAATTTTGACTCCCTTCAACATCAACAAGAAATTCAAAAAAGATCACACTTTTAGATCAGCAAAAGGATTAAAAAGGATCGAATTACCTATTTCTTGATTCTTCTTCCTCATTGATTGCATAACACAAAATCTCCAACAAGAATCTTAGGGTTTTCTCCAAAACTCCTCCAAGATTAACTACCTTCGAAACCAATAAGAAGACCTTAGGAAGAGATGATTCTTTTATATCACTAAAGAATTGAAAATAACTAACTTACCTATTACTTAAATCTTGATCTCCCTTGAAATAAAGATCACAAGATACAGAAATATCTTAGGGTTTTCTACAACTTAGGATAGGTTTTGAGAAAATGAAAGATAGACTAGGCTTTATATATAACCTAGAAATCTCCATAAATTTTGTATACGAAGGTTGGAATAAAGGCTAGCGACCTAGAACATATACTGGCGGCTTAATGCAGCATAAAAGTGTACAACAAAATAGACTCAACACACCGGTTTAATTAAAAGATCAAAGCTTGCAAAAAGATTGCACCTTTCTTGAGATAATTCTCAATTAGGTTTTGAAAGAGTAATAATAATGTTCTAATATGAAAAATATAGAGTTTAAAGACTATATATACTAACACATAGATGCCTTAAAGATAAAACAAGAAAATAATTCGTCAAAATAAAAGTTGGAAGATACGTTGGCGGCCTTAGAACGTTGTCATCGTGCAGCCTTTAAAAAAAATATAAACAAGGATGGCGGCCTTCCTTCATATGCCGATAGAGTAAGATGCCGATGTTCCTTTTGGTAAAAATCTACAGCCCATGGCGCAAGCCGTAGTATAATCTAGGAATTGTGGAAACTTGTCTTCAATTATGGTAGGCAGCCTTCATTCCTAGGTAGGCGGCCTTCATGAAAAAAATGGCAGCTTTAACCAGTTTGTACATGCTTGTTTGTTTGTCTGTTCTTCGACTTGTCTTGCTTGTCTAAATAATGTAGTAGAAGACTTAGCTATGGAATATTTAGACAAGTGGGAGAAGTCAAAGAACAGACGAGCAAAGAAGCACGTACAAATTGGTCAAAGCTGCTAGTTTTTTTGTAAAGCTTGCCTGCTTAGGAATGAAGGCCATCGGCCTTGATGGCTAATGTTGAATTGAAGATGAGTTCCTAGAATTCTCATATTGTACCACGGCTCGCCACGTGCCATGGATTTTCAACAGAAGGAACACTGACATCTTACGTTGCCAGCATGTGAAGGAAAACTGCTGGGCAATGATCTTTTTTTTTTTTTTTAAAGGCTGCATGACGACAACATTCTAAGGCCGCCAGCCTATCTTCTAACTTTTGTTTTGATGAATTATTTTCTTGTTTTATCTTTAAGGCTTCTATGTGTTAGTACATAGAGTCTCTAAACTCTATCTTTTGAGATTAGAACATTATTATTACTCTTTTAAAACCCTAATTGAAAATTATCTCAAGAAGTTGCAATCTTTTTGTTAACTTTGATCTTTTGATTCAATCGATGTGTTGAATTTGTTTTGCTTTATGTTTTTATGATGCATTAGAGTAGTATCAAAGCGAGTTGAATCCTAAGGACATGTTGATAGACTACAAAATAGAAGGCGATCATATTCTAACGGTGTTCGGGGTACAGAAGTCCTATGTTACTGGCGATAGATATGAAGGGTGGTAGAGGACACCATGGGTTAGAAAATCCAACAACCTAACCTACCGATCCAATAACAATAGTAGAAGGCCGGATTATCAGGGACGATTGGAAGGCGATCTAAGGATCAGTTCTGTTACTTATGATTCTGATGATAAAAATGAGTTTTTTTCAAAATCTAGCCTGGAGAAGAGGTCATGGTGGCAAAAGAATATGCGGTAAGAATAATTACAGGTATAAAGATGAAATCTTTTCTCAATCTAAATATGTTGTTTCTGAGTTTGATGATATTGAAAATCTGGATGAGTATTGGGTTTTGGTTGAGGAAGTTGAGAGATTTTTCGACCATATAAGGGTTTCTTAGGGTATGATGATAGAGTTACTGAAGAGTCATTTACGGGGTAATGCATGGTATTAGTGAGGAAAACTTTTGGTAGTGAGATACCTTGAGGGCAAGGAGCCTATGAGGACTTGGTTTATGATGAAATACCTGATAGAGTAGGAGTTCTTTCCCCTAGACTGCAAGCAAATCCTTCCTCAAAAAATGCTATAGACGCCTGAACAAATGAACCTAATTCTAGAAGTGCCTAAGGAGGAATTGGTAGAATAAGAGGAAAACTTAACCCTTGAAGATCATAGTGCTCAGATTGGTGATGTTGAAGACAGTGAGGAAGTAGTTGATGGTTACAAAGATTGTGTTTGTAAGGAAGTCATTGTGGAGAAGCCTTTGTTGATTGGCGAATAGGTGTTGATAGCTACTAAAGAGGTGGAGGTTGAAGAAACTCCAAGCAGATTCATTACACTAGTGAATAGGATTTAAGATTTGATGCTCATCGATTTGCCCAAAACTTACATCCTAGCCCAGAGGAAATGCCAAAATTAGTTAGTGCATTTGTCTTATTGCTTCATATCAATATGGAAAACAATTGTCCAGTTATTACTCTAATCCATCGAGATTGGACATGAACAAATTCAAAAGAAAACTCAATGATGAGTTTTAATCTGGTGGTGGTGAATGATGCATTGCGAATCATGATCAAACGATGAGTACGTGGGATAAAAAGAAAACGAAGAAGAAATGACGGACATAAGAGGACTCGAGGTTAAACTCTTTGTAGGTGGGAGAGAATAATTCAGTAGTGCAATCTCAATTGAAACTGGCCTTTATTATTGACGGTTTTAACTTTCAGTTTTTGAATCAGCCAATATTAATTATAGGTCGCCAGTTTTTATTTCCAGCGTTAATTTTCGGTTATATAATTTATTTCTATTTATTATTTTCCTTTTTAGAATCTTGTCTTTTAGAATTTCTTATGTAATAATATAAATAGGCCTTTGAGCTTATCTTTTGTAATTGGAACATTTGATATTTGATACTTGATACTTTTGAAACCTTATTGAGAGAGAGTTTCTCTTGGGAAATTACAAGATTTTGCAATTTTGTGCTTTTAGAAATCATCCGGTGAGATTGATTTCTATTTTTACGCTTTCACGATGCGTCCCGGCTCAAAACTCAACAGATGAAACTATGGCCATGAAGGTCGACCTTCAGCACCAGCGACGTAAGCTCTAAGACTAGCGGCGTAAAAGTTAAGGTAGGTGGCCTACAAGGCAGTGTACATCTGCATCTTCTTGTCCTCACTCACATGTTTGCTATTTGACATAACATATATATATATATATATTATAATTATGGTGGATCGTAAAACTTCCTTATTAATCTACAAATAACAGTTTTGCCCTTCATTATAATTTATTTATTTTTATATTACACTATGCTTATTTTGCGCTTTCACCATCTGATAAGACTGACTTAAATTTTTCCATGAAACAATTATAAGTGTTTGGTATACTTCATAAAAATTAAAAAAAAAATATATTTCTTTTGACTAGATATATTTGGTTAATATTTAACCATCAATCATTTGCAAGTAAAATAATAGCATAATATATAGATAAGTATTCTATATTTAGGAATAATTCAAAAATACCCGTGAAACTTTAAGGATTGTACGGATTTACCTCTTGAACTTTCAAAGTAAGGTTTTTGACCCCTTAAACTTTCAAAATTAGTATCGTAAGTTGTGGTAAATCCATGCCATTTTCCATTTGTTTCAACAAAAAATGTGGCGTGGCATGTCGTTAACGATGCTAATTTTGAAAGTTTAAGAGGTCAAAAACTTTACTTTGAAAGTACGAGGGATCTATTCATGCTATCTCTAAAGTTTTTTGGGCGTCTTTGCATTTCTCCCCTATAGTTTTACTTTAGGTAAATTGAAATACATATATTCATATTTATTTTGTGTGCATTTAGGTTTTCTATTATTGAAATTGAGAACTTAGACAGCTAAATTTTTAAAAAAGTATGTTTTTAGACCATATTTAACTATTTTACTATTAAAAAATAATGATAAGTATTAAAAGTACATTTTAATTGATTTTTAAAAGATTAAAATGGTCACATAGGGAGTGAAAAGGCACTTTTTATTTAAGATATGACATCTAAAGCTCATTTCAAATATGAGAGGACTAAGTGCGTATAAGAAAACAAAGGGTCTATTAGCAAGTTACCAAACCCTTTTATGACTTTGTAAAATTTTTTTAACTGTAATGTACAAAAGAAGTAATATTTAGTATAAGTGATTAAATAATTAGTTGTTTAACATATTCACTATATTCATAGTACTGACTTGTAATGCAAATATATGTATATATAGTAATACATGAAGTAAAATGACTATTGCTATTTACTAATACTTTGTATGATAAGATTGAAACATTTATAGCATTGATAATATAACAATTAATTTTTGTATAACTACTAATAGATAGATAGTGATCAATGATAATTTATTTAATTAAATATTTTCTAACATATGAAATTCAATTCTATTAGTTATAACATATAATGTTAAAAAAAAAAAAAAAAAAAACAAGAATAGAGAAAGCTAGCAGAGTGGGTGAAACATGTGTCTACTAACTTTCAAAAAAGAAATTACACAAAAATAATTATCAAAATACCGACACAAAATCACAGATAAGAAATGTAATTCATAGTTTTCTTAATGAATCGCTTTTAAAAAATAAGAGATAGTAAAAGTGCTACAATACTAAATCACATCTTATAAGTGTGAATCATGTATGTTTTATATGAATTGCATATATTATATGTGATTCATGTGTAAATTGATAAATCGCGTCTAATAGATGCTGTAAGCTCTGGAAAATTTCAGTAAATAATTCTAAAATAAACATTTAAAATAAACTTTGAAAATGACTCCCAATTAAAACTGAACATCAACTAATCTGAAATCTAAAACAAATCCAGAGATTTCTTAATCTTGAACAAAGAGAAACTCCTTAAAAGTAACATAAGAACTTAATAGTTTCCAAATCCAAAACCACTGCGTGTAACAACTCTATGCTTAACCTTGACTTGTAAAATCGGGTAATATAGCACCTAAAAACAATTTATTAAACAGTAAGTAACGATAAACCTTCAGATATAATACCTGATTTAAGCATTCCGAAAACGTTAAAAGATATAAAATACCTACGAAAATAAAATAATGAATAAATACTCTCAAATTAAATACGTTGTATAAATATAAAACATCAGCTTCCAAGTTGGCAACGATCTAAACCAGGAAGTCAACCGAAAAACCGAAGCCAACAATTCTTGGGAAACCTTGGTAAGTTAAACTCAGCAATCCCGTAATCCTACACCAAGGAGTCAGAATATGAGCAAAGAGTGTAGTTTAGGTCGCAATAATACTAGAATGCTTTAAAATATAAGATTAGCGAGTTTTCTATCTATTTCAAACCTGGACGGGTACAGACTTCGAAAAGCGTACCCCGAGATTCGAAACACTAGATATATGATATTAGTACCATTAGGCTCGTAAATTCATAAGGATTCCAAGTACCTCAGTTGTACTAATTTTGGATTGCTTGTAAATCCGGTTTTTCTAGTAACCGAGTAAACTCCGTAAATCGAAAACCATAACCCTAAATAAGATTAGTACAAGTAACCTAGGAACCCTAGGTTCGGCTTTTCTTCGATTTCTATATACAAGAACCTCTATAGAATAATTTAATGTGGATTATTGTTTTATAATATATTTCAAACCATACAAAGTTTTGATTTCGAAAAATTTTTCATTCCGGGCTTTTCCGAGCTCCATTATGGAAAAACGAGCCCCTGAACTAGAAACTTAGAAAAATATTTCGAAATACTCTTTAGAACCGAAATTTTATAAGGATTTCAAAAATATAAGTTTTATAATTTTTCGGGTTATAAAAATTACAGTTATAGCCTTTTCCCGTATTTTCTTTACTACCGGTAAAGTTGATGTCTTGTCTACTATTTATCACTATTCGCAAGTATAACCTACATTACACACTACCCATGCCCTAGTCTTACATCCTTACAACTACTCATTATATTTTCTTTTCCAAGAAATTTTTGTTTCTTACTAAATTATTACATTTAATACATTTTATTACACAAATTACAAATTTCAAATAAAATCAATTCACTCCCTCTCTCACATTCCATATGACCGGCGCATGAAGCCCCGCCCTCTATTTGTTTTATTTTTCTTCTTTCATTACTACAAACAAACCCTAATTTACTTAATATATATATTCATTTACATTCTCTTTCTTCATTTCTACTCTTTCAAAAATATTAACAAAGCAAAAACTCTCTCTTTTCTCTCCTCCTTGCCGTGAGCTACCCTCCCCCCCCCACCCCTCACACACACAAACACAAAGCTCATTTCTTCTTCATTTCTTCATAAAATCCTTCCTTAGGTGATGATTTTTAGCTTTGTTACTACTTAATCTTGTAATGGCAAGATTATTCATGTGTGTTTTCACTTTAAATCCCTATGAGTAAGTGCTAGGGATAAGAAAATGGTAATACATGAATATCAAGCCATCACAAGAGTAGATCTTGTGTTTTATGAGCTTTTGTTGAAATATTATCATGTTCATGCATGTAAAAGTAGAGATCTTGCATGAAAAATATATGTTCATACTTTTAAACTCTCTTTCATGCACTATAATTAGTAGATCTAGTACTTAGACACTCATATTATACTTGACATTCATGTTCATAAATATTTTGTGTTTTCATGCATTAATGCTCATAAAGATTGAGTCTTGTATATATAAATGTGATAGTTGGTAGATCTTTATGTAGATAAGACAAGGAACTTGAAAAGAAAGGTTTTTGTTAGAAATGTCCAAAAGGAAATCCGTATGACTTCCAACACCTATTTTAAAAACCCTTGTAACAACTTTGAAACTCATATTTTATATGAAAAATGGAGGGTATAAGTAAGAGGTATCATTAAGTAATAATTTTTATAATTTGAAATGGGTTTGGATGAGAATAATGTGTAAAACAAAAAGTGGAATTAAGATGGAAAATTTTGAGTTAGTGTTCAACTTGTAAAATTCGTAATTTTGGATGATGCTTTTGTAAACACCTATTATTCAAGCTCAAAATGAATGTTTTATGTGTTAAATGAAGTGCTTAGGTAGGAGATATAGTAAAGCCTTAAATTTTAATGCATTACACAAGTTTTCTCAAAGGAATCATTCAAAAAGTGGATTTTCTAAAATTCGGATTTTTGAGAAAAGCCTACTTAAAAACATATTTACAAAGTGAAAAATGTAAATTTTTATGTAGAAATGAATGTCTTGGATAGTATAGATGATGAAGACTCATTTTTAATTAAGATAACTAGGAATTTCTAAGAATGAAATCCAAAACACTAGTAAGATGTCAAAGTTAGATAATTGGATTTTCAAGAAGTAGTTATTGTTAGAGTTTTGTAAGATTTAGGAGTTCTCAAAGTTTCCTTTACCAAAAATCATCAAGATCATGCATACATTGGACTCATTACATGTCATTCATGTTAGGAACTCATTCACATTTTATGTATACTTGAATCATCAACTAGATACATTTTAAACAAGTGCAAAACAATTTTTCGGAAATGGAAAAGGCTACTAATCAGATCTGATCCCTTTGTTCCGTGTCCTAAATATTTTCAAAACTTGGAAATAATATTAGAAATAGATAGGTCTTTCGAAGTAGATAGAAATCAATATAAAATTTGCGAAGTTCTGAGTTAAAATGACCAAGTTATGGCCGTTTTAATTTGGAATTTCCGCAAATAGGGAGAATCACGATTTTGTTTAGTTTTGATACATAGTTTAGATTAGTTAAGTGATGAAGTACTCATTAGGATATTCTTCTTTGGTAGGTGATCCCGAGACCGACAAATCCCTACCACCAGATTATTACTACTAAAAGACCGGCGTACCATGGCCAAGTGAGTATCACTTCCAATTTCAATTATTGCTTGTGATTGTATTGATAGCTGCACTAGTTACTTAGCAAAGATAAAATAAATATGCATGATGAGGTTGAATGGAAATTATAATGTCTGTTGTTATGTGAAGTTGAACTTAAAGAATATCAAAGCCGGATGATAAATCATTGCTTGCATAGATGAGTTAGGACTGATTGTCTGCGGATATTGCTTGATCACCTAAAAGAACTGGTATAATTGATTATTCGAAGTTGAAGATAAAATTGAACTCATTCATAACACAATAGGGATGGAGTATTAGCATTTATTGGTTTTTCGTTATCCATAAAACGAATATAAGTTGGTTAATCGTGATCCATAAAACGAATATGAGTTGGTTAATCGTGATCCATAAAACGAATAAATGAGTTGGTTGACTGTGAACCTAAACTGCGTCGTACTGCAGGATTCGTTAATCTGCTAACCCAGGATGGAGGGCGCAAGTCCATCCACATATGATTTACGGCTGGTCATATGTTTGTTGAATTCACGTGTCTAATGCATACCATTTGATTGATTAATCACTTGCTTAAATGTTATATTTTAATTATGATATGGAAGTTCTCACTCACAAGTTAGTGTAGCTTATACCTCAATAGTTTCCTGTTGTAGAATGAATACTTATGGCTATCTCCGAGAAGCTGCTATCATCAGGTACAGCTCTTGGACATTAAGGAGCTTTTGATGAGGCCGGGACCTAGAAGTAGGCATGGACTTTTAAATGAGACTCTTAAATTGGTATTTGAAGGATAACATAAGAGACTTTGAGAGTCTGAGAAATCTTAACGTTTTGATGGGGGTATGCCCATTAGATCATGTAATAGAATAAATCTAATTGTAACTGTTATGATTTACATTCGTGTTGCTATTTATGTTACCTTAAACTATTTCGAAGCAAAGCATAGTCCCAATATGTTGAAAGTGAGCCTTACACCCGATGTTCAAACTCATGGGAAGACTAAGGTTGCCTTACTTGAGTTTAAATATCGAGTGTGGCGGACTATCATGTTTAGGGTACTCTTTGGGGCGTGACAGATGCCATTTAGTGTTGATAATTTGGCAATTATTTGTATAATTTTTATTTGGATTGGTCGATAATTATATAATTTATTCCAAGTAAAGTTGACATTAAAAATGTAAAGTAACAATAGTGGGCATTGAGCCAACAATTTTAGAGAAAATATGAACTTATCCAATCAATCATGTCCAACACTTTCATAAGATTTTCTTTTTATAATATATATATAATAGAATTTTTATTTTTTAAAATTTTGATGAATAATATATATATATATATATATATTGTATCCTTATATACCAATTGAGTTGTTCCAAAGTTAAAATAATAAAAACAAGTTGGCAAAAATTACTTTGAACTTTTCATCAATCTCTTTCGATTTTCGTTAAATTTTAGATCAAACTAAATAATAAAAATAGATAAAAAGAAACTAAATTGAACAAAACAAAAATGGTCAAATCTCTACTAGGATCACATGTCAAAATTAAGTTGTAAATTAGACTCAAGCCATGGGTTATATTGGACATATAAGGTTTTGTATGGATTGAAGATAAATTTTGGAAAATTTTCCCAAATTAAGGAAATTTTGAAATATATTACATAGATAAGGCCACGTAAAAGTAAGTGAAGCATGAATTTTCACTATAACAATGTATTTTAGAAGAAGAACTTGTGCCTCAATACATTACGTACAGTCAAATAAAGTAAATCCACACACACCCTCTCAAACACTCCTACTATCATATTCTATTGTTTTCTCATGCCTTCTCATCATCAAATACTCTTCCTCTCTCATTGTTTACCATACAATCCAATTCTATTTCTACAAAAATTAACTTCCAAGTCATTTGTTCTATAAAAAGGGTAAGAAATTGTCTTGTTTTTCTTTTCTTTTTTTTTTTTTCATGAGTAAATGTCAAATTTGGTACTTCCACTTTGCACAAAACTTCAATTTTGTACCTAAACTTTGAAGTGGTTAATTTAATACCCAATCAAACTTTTTATGGCTATTTTTACAGCATCTTTAACATGATTTGCTTTGTTTGCTGACATAAGAAACATGGCAGATAATTGAATTCTTACTATTTCTCCTATTACCATCTAACAGGCTTCTACAGTCCCATTGACAGGACCATTCATTCAACCATATAACCATTAAAATAAATATAGTAATTAGAATATTAACTATTTTAGTGATTTGATCACGGTTAGGTATGGTGTGATCCATTGGATGATGATGAGATCAGTCCCATCAATAGAATTTCCCTACCATCTAACACTAATAGATTGTCTCTTTCACGTTAGAAAAAAGAGTAAACAATGTAAGTGAGGTAGTAAAAATAGTCATGAAATGTTTGATTATATCTTGAATTGACTCCTTTAAAGTTTAGTTACAAGATTGAATTTCTATACAAAGTTTAGATATAAAATTTGACATTGTCCCTTTTTTTAATTATACGACCCTAAGTGTAGAAATTGCTTGTGTAATTTGTATTAGTTGTGCACTAAATTATGCACAAACTAGGAAGAATGATGTGGAGATTGATTTTGTAAAATTGTATGCTAATGCATGCTATGTATGCAGTATTGTTGTGTGTATTTTGATGTCGCATGGTACATGCTCAATTATGTACAATAAGCTATTTGTCTAATTTAGTATGATAGGTTCAAGAAATAAATTTGTATACATCAAACTACACTATTGAACCCACATAGCATATCCAATAACATATGTGTGTGCAATATTCTAATTTTCCATAGGTTGTGTAAATAAGTTGAAAATGGGGGGTCTTGCATAAGATTTATCGTCATACACACAAGAATATTATAAAAAGTGATTCGGGGCCAAATTATGGCAAGCCTTGAAATTAGGAAGGTGAAAGACAAGGATGGTGCCAATTTTGGGGAATAAGTAAGAAAAATTCATTGTGGTTTTAGAGTTGATCCTAATGTACCCCTTAGGGAGAAATCACTCATAGACATCCATGCATTTATGAACACAATGCAATATTCATGCTAGTATGTATTACAGAAGATGATGATGGAGAAAATAATTTAATTGGCTTAGTGATTAGGTAAAGATCAAGTACAAAAGTTGTATCTCAAGATCTGTAGGGATTCAAACATCCTATAAGAACATTGTACACTATAAGTAAACTACTTAACTTGTATATCTTCATAAATCCACACAAACGACTCTTGTTACCTTCTTGTTGAATTCCAGACAAATACTTACTATGTAGCAATCCTCAAATCTAAGTAAGAACATTCGCCTACGATAAATCACACAAGGGCAAGGAATGATGTCATACTCTCTAATGCATCATGGGGAGTATGATCAAATACATGTGAATGAATCTTTTTTCAAAATTAAAGGTAGAATCAATGAAGAAATAGGAGATATTGCTTAGATAGATGAAAAGGGGGGGTTTATAAAGCAATTAAAAGAGTTCTAAAGATGATGATGAAAGTTTCCAAGAAGGTGGTGAGACTAATGAACAAGTTGTAATGACATGCCCACAACATAAACTTCCAGCTAATTCCTTTAGAGATAATGTTAAAATGAAACTTGAACTTTCGTTAAAAGTTCAATCAGGTACCTAAAGTTTAGTTTGTACAATTTGGTATCTAAAGCAAGTTTTCGCATACATTTTTCCTATTTGAAGTTTAGTTTTGAAAAATTTGGTACTTGTAGCAAGTTTTCGCATATATTTTTCCTACTTAAAGCAAGTTCAATTAGGTAGGAAAAATGCACCTGCAAACTTACTTTATTACCAAAATTTTTCAAAACCAAACTTTAAGCATCTTATTGAACTTTTTGAGAAAGTTTATGTACTATTTTTTACATTAGCCCTTCCACTTAATACAAGTGATGGAAATTCCTCTAGAAATTGAGCTAACCTTGATGGTATTGAGGAACCCTACTTTTTTTTTCATTATAAGTAGAGGGAGTGGGTACATTACTTTTGAGAAGAGGGAGAATGCTATGTGTAATAACTTATACAATAATGAAGACATAACTAAGCGCATGAGTTTCAATACAAAAGGGAAGTTCGTTTAAGCCATTATAATGTTTTCTGTGAGGAATAATTGCAACTTCGAAGTTGATGTAAAGGTATGTGGTTGGTTTAGGGTAACGGCTTTGAGTGAGACTAAAGGCTTGAAAGAAGAAGTGAAGGGACTTTTTCATGAAAACTAAGCTAAAAGGATCCCACATGTGTTCAATATGGATATATTCCAAGACCATCCCTAATTGAGTCGATGTTTTGGAAAGCTAGTTTATAATTCACTTAATAAATTAATCCTAATGTAATGAATGCCAACTTAGAAACCATGGCATATATAAACTTGTTATAAAGTCACAAGACGAAAACTATGGAAGGGTAAGCGAAAGGCCATTGCAATTGTATATGGAAATTGAGTAAAATCTTACAATAAGCTTCCAAATCTCCTAAATGCCATCGAAATCACTAACCCTAAGATACAAATTGAATGGGGGTAGATTCGATCAATAATGCCTAAGCACTCAGAATTAGAGTGGATCCTATGGACATATGGTCCATGTGTCAAGGCCTTTAAGTAATGTAGGCTTATGATTTATAATGATTGCACATTCCTAAACAAGAGTATAGTCATGTTCTAATAGTTACTTGTGGCGTTGATGAGAACATCAACATAATATTATTAGATTTTTGAATCAAAGATAAACAAACAATCAATGCATGGGGATGGTTCCTTGGAAAGTTGATGCATCCTATAATCAATGGTCATGGTAGTGACACAATTTGTCTCATTTCTAATGAGGAGCTGGTATGATAGTTATCATGACGAGACATCGAACGACCAGTAGCCGCCTTTGGTTATCCATCACTATTGTATACAATATGTTACAAGTAATATCAACAAGGCACATAAAAATGTGCGTTGTAACAATTCTATCACCTATAATGCAAGCACAACCATGGAAATTCGATCACTTTTGAGGAAATCATGTAATCAATCAAAAGATGATGCCTTAAGTTGGTTCAACCAACAAAAGCTTTAAGAAGAAGATTAGACAATTCACTTGCACATGATGGCTTCCATCACTTTGGTTACATGCCGAGGATCATAATCAAAACATATAAATCTGTTCTATAAGGCAAAAGAAAAAAAATGTTTATTGGTGGCAACATTTGTAAATATATATATATTTACCATAACTGTAACATTGGAAGAAAAATATTTGTAGAAGCTTCATCACAAATACTAGAAGGAAAAGTTTTCACAAATTACGTAGTTGTTAAGGTTGAGTCTAAAATGGGACAAGTAAGCCTTTTGTGGCAAGTTTAGACTTAGGATAGATTTTCTCAAATGTCGCTCCTTTCATCTGATTCAACATAGCCATTGAGAATGATAAGTCCATGTCATGTAGGTGGCATATGGTTTAAGATACAGTGCACCTCTAGAGACACATGGTGTAGATCTATTGGGATACATTTGACTGACAAACGTCACAACAAATATATGCATATGTACTTTCACTAAATTTGCATATGATATCATATTTTCTTGAATAACAATGAGAGTGGAATCATTATTTTTATGAGATATGGATGTTCTTCCCCTTACTTCAATGTTGAACGTAAGATTTAGACTACATGTTGCTACTCTTATGCTTTCAATTGATAGAGTTATGTTTCCCAAATCGAGGGGTGCATTAGTTCAATGGTTTTAATAGATCGTAAAAATTGTGAGCATAGAACTAAAGTAGCACTAATTGACCTGTAAAGGAGAACTGAGACAAACTAGGTTAATTATCACATTCTATACATTTTATTATATGATGAGTGTCAAGTGAGGTTAATCCTCATAAAGCTAGACCCAAGGGTGCATCCGAATTATAGCCTATGGTACGGACGAATTACTCAGCAATGTATGGAACATTTGGGTGCTTTGCTTGGAAGTTTTGTACTAATATCCTAACAATCATCAAGTAAGTTGATGGTGTAAATGACATAAACTATTTTTACCTTATTTATTTTTTCAAGCAATTACTTAGTGATGTGTGGAACAAATTGTGCTTTGCTTGGAAGTTTTGTACATGATGCCCTAACAATCATCAAGTTACTTGACGGCGTAAATGACACTAACTATTTTTGCTTTATTTCTTTTTTCAAGTTGACATGTTTCATAGGAGACACTAAGCTTTAATCTACCATTAGCTTGCCAGTGGAACAATTCAGCTTGTAGAAGAGCATGGAAGGACCGTGCTCTTTCCAGTACCCAAGCACCAAGGGGTATGAAAAGATTTAATAGATGCCTAACCAACAACTAATCCAATAGATCATCAAGAGATGGATCACCTTGAATTGGAGAAAAGAAGTAGCCCTAGAGTAAGAGCTAAACGTATTAGTGTCAAATTGGTGCATAAATTCCATATCAAGCTTAAGAACATATCCTATATGTCTCAGCATGTCTTGGATGATGTGCAATGAGTATACATATGGTGATATTGTAGGTAGCTCTTTAAGGGGTGTAAGCTCTACATCACTCCATTTGTAGGATACTGCATTGATCCTCTATCAACTCCCCTTGCCTTTGAAAAGGGATAAATCAAGATATCACGTTTTGACATGGATATAGAGGAGGGTGTGATGCAACTCCAACATCATACTTAAATGAGTCTAGTGGCACCTCATTAGTTTGACAAGGTAGAAGCAAAGCATAATGAAGCACAATATAGCAAAGCATAATGAAGCACAATATGTGCAACCACAACCACCAGAGCAGTGTACTCAATCCATGATAACTTATATCACGTGTTCTTAGTAGGAAGAGCAATAGGATAGGATGAGACCTTATGTAGTTTGGCTAATAATTTGTAGTCAAGCATTTACTTTGGACTTCTTTTTCCATATATTGTAAAGATCTATATATGCAATAGATTTTACTTGTCTTCACATTACAATTTGATTAGTGCTCATTTTTTTTTGTTGAGTTTTCCCTTTTTTGCTTGAGTATAAACTAGTCTAGTTGTAGAATATGTGTTTGGAGTAGCTAGGAGGTGAAAATTGGATTTATAAAAGTTAAGGTGGTAAAATTTTCTTTTTATGAAGGTTGTGTAGGTGTTAGATAAGTTATTTTTTTTTTAATTTTTTATTTATTTTTTTTTTTTTGTGTATTCGAAGGATTAATCTTTCAATATGTCTTTTTGAGCTATATGACAATTGCATTTGGAAAGCATAGGACTAGTGTTAAATGCATCTGGCATGCTCAGCATGTGCCTTCATTATAATAGCAACAAAATACCCATGCTGCACATGTGTTTTCTTATATAAGGTAGTGAAAACACTTGCACAACACTCTTGCATAAAATTTTCTAGAAAACACATGGGACATATGGCTTTTCACAACCCTATATCTGTAATAAGTTTCAAAATTGCCCTATTTTAATTTTACCCTGAATCCATACGAAAACTGTTAAATGAAAGTGAGCTTCAATGCCTCATTTATGTGGTGACCATCAAAGGACAAGGGAGCACCAAACCATTATTTCTAACCTATGGAATGTAATGATGGCGACTACTCAACCCAAGAGGGACAGCAATCGTCATTCGCAAACAACCCGCAGCAATTAAATCTTAAAGCTTTAATTTAATGTCGTTTTGGATGAATCGATCTAGTCACTCAAGAACCTGAATTTGCTCGTGATTTCTCTCAAGTTTGTCTTAAATCGGTGAATCCCTAACGAGAGAAAGATTAATGTATCGTTAAATTTTTCAAGAGTTCCATTTCATTGCAATGTTAGGGGGGAAAAAAAAACAAATGAAAATGGATTGTGTTTTTTTAGTTTATAACCTCAATTACTAATGAAAGCATGCTTGAAATTGAATAATGATTACGTTGTTCTAATTGGCTTAAATCAAATCAATTCATTTTATAACCAAAGCCCTAATCTTTGGAAATAGATTTGATTTGTTTTAAACACTTTTAGTGGAAACCTTTTCAACAAAATGGATATGCTTGAAGTTATAAGAAATTTGCATAAAAATTCACAAAAAATCGATGGAATATCGCTTGATTTGATCAAGATATCCTTTCTCTAGAATGAAGAAAGTGTATCTTATGAAGATGCTTTGTCCACAGGACATCACCAGACACGAAGTGCACGACCAAGACTTTTAAGCAAAGAAAAATAAAATGTGTATGATGGGGGATTTCAACCCTTAGCCTGAAATGAGTGTATGTGTACGTTTTCCACCAGGCCATTTGGTCTATGACTCATCCACTTATGCAAACAAAATGTATCTGGACTTCAATCCTAGGCCAACTTACCCTTGAGGCAAAAGTTAAGCCTGAGCTTACCAATCCGTAAAACACCTGTACTATAATATGGTAAATGAAAATAACCAAATTTATATATGCAAAATAATGATTCTCAAATCGAGCTCGAATGTAACGAACTTCCAAGCATTTACACGTCCTAACATAGCTTTTATATAAAACATTTCCCTTTATCCGATTAAGATAATGTTTGAAACCACTATTAAATGCTAATGGTCTTGTAGTCTCGTAATATCCAATTTAGATCATCATCCTTAAGTATAGATTTAATTCCCTGTGTTAACATATTATAATGGTCCAAGTGGCCACGATATTATAATAACTCAAAAGAAAAAATAAATAAATAATCACTATTAAATTAAATAAACTTCTTAAGTTTATATAAATTTGACGAGCTCAAAATTGATGGTTTTTACAAAGCCTCAATGCTTTGAAAAAAAGTTTAAATATTTATTAATGAATTTTGACTAAGAATGACCTATAACCCACAAGAGCTATTTTCAACCTAACCTTCTCTTTTTTTTTTTTTTTTTCCTCTTTCTCTTTTTCATTTTATTTTTTACCTGGATGGACTAACAAGAAGACTGAAGAAAGGACAAGAGTGGAGTATCCACAGTCTACACACATAAATGGAGGTAATCCATAAGTCTGTAGATTCACTTATATTTTATAAGAAAAACTATTTCTCATAAAATGTATAAATATTATAGATGCTCTTAAGTTTGTAAACTAATTTATTATGTTGTAATTTTTTTTATAATGATAGTAAAAAATCTGAAATTCTTAAATTCAATGAGTAAATTACATGAGAAAATATCTTCATTTAGGAGTAATTTCAGTTAATTTATCAACATTTTAAGTGGGTTAAAAAAAGTATAAATATTTATAAAAGAATCAAATATGTTATCAACATTTATAATTCATTTAAGTATGAACTTTTTTTATTACTTTTTTTAACCATTCAAAGTGTTTAGATGAAATCGTCACAAAACTTAATACCTTTATGTGTTTTATCCTAATTGAATCAAGTTGCTAAAAATACTCAGAAAAGTGATTTCATCTTGATGCTCTCAACCGACTTTGTTACAATATTTGAGCATCATAGGGACTTGATTGGTTGTAAAATCATTATATATATTTGTTCATTGTAAAACCATTTAATATTTGTGAGTTTACTTAAAATTCATTGCAATAATACACAAAAAGTAGATAAAACTCAAACATTCTTAGAAACCGCACAATCTGTAAAATTATTAAATTGTTTGTAATTTTCTCTTCGAAGTTCATAAAAGAGATCGATGAACTTCAACCATTAGAAGATCCAAGGCCTTCTTGAATTTTTCTAGTTGCCGATTTCGATTGATATGATTATGGCGATATGATTATTCATCACCAAAAGAGAAAAGTTAAATTGTTAAGCCTTTGCTAAACAAATTAGTACAATAGTCATTGATTTAAAGGGAACTTGTTATCAAGTGGTCTCTAGCTGGTATTATTAGTACGTGAACAGTTTGAATGACGAGGAGAAAGGATTATTCGCAGCTCCTTCATTATTCTCCATTTGATTATAAACTTATATAACTCATTTAAGTCCAATAATTAAATCTATGCCTTCTCAATCTGATAGGTAAAGAAAGAAGATAGGACAAATAGTACTTTGGCAAAAAAAAAAAAAAAAAAGTAGGACAAATTACATTATTATAAATATTATAAAGGAAATGTATTATAGACATATATATATATTAAAGGAAATGCACATATTTTAATCTTTAATGTTTATATACATTTTTATTTTAGTTTCAATCATTTCTTCTTCTTTTTTTCTATTTAAATCCTTAACATCTAAATATTCTTACAAAAGTATGATTCATTTCAAATAAAGAGAAAATTTTGATAGAAAATTCTATTTTTATAAAGTTAAATAGTGCTTGGTTGCAAACGTTTCTTGGTATTGAAAAGACAAAATTATTGTACCACGTTTGGTTTTCAAATATATACTTAATAAAATTTAGAATTTTTATGTTTTTATATTAATTGTACAAAAGTATTGAAAAAGAACAAAAATAAAATTTCTCGACTAAAACATTGTACTAATATGAGTGCGGCTATCACATTTTTATTACTCTAATACTATTACCACTATTGCCACTGTCACAGCTACCACCACCATTGTTACTAGTGACACCACCATTATTGCCACTATCATCGCTTGATACAATACTAGCAAACATCGCAAAACTACAACGAGCATTGTTATCGCCACTAACTATAGTGTTATGATGGCAATGGAAAGGTGTATTTTTCCAAAATATAACATCTTATGCTATGCCGATATATCACTGTAAAAAAACTAACTTGTAAAGATAGAAATTCTATGATAGAAAATAGGTAAAACAAGTTATATTTCTATAAATAAAATCGGCGACGATGGTTTTTACGATGAAAACTACGTTTACAGGAAAAATTTTCTTCTCAAACATGGTACGAGAAAATTTGTGCTATTCAGTATTCATTGTACCATGCTGTCGTATTCTCTATATTTTGTCCAGTTTTGACAACCAAATACTTCCTTAGAGAACAATTATGAATTTTAAAAAAAAAAAAAAAAAGTTAGGACTATCATAGGAAATATAGATGGATATTGATAACCGTCTGCGCGCGCGCGCGCGCGTGTAAGGAACCTATCCATATATAGGGATCCTTCTTCTAGTTTACAAATATGTAAAAACGGAGCCAATGGTCTTATTTTTCTATGTTTCAATTTCAAAATCCATGTTGATGCAATAATAGAAGATTTCATACGCATATACAGCTAAATGTAATGGTGCCAGTGCAACGAAATAAATCTGTAAGTCATGGGTAAAATTATCTCCTATTTAACCAATGGCACATCAGATTTTTTTGGAAATTATTATGGGCGTGCAAATATAAGTTAGATAGGATATGAGCTACTATTCATGCCCCATCTTAAAGGTATAGGTTCTCAAATTTTCAGACAGAACCCACTCTAAAGCACCATCAAATTATTTTAAATCGTACATCTCCTGGAATTTGTAAATTGTTATTACATTTTTTATAATATTAATATCACAGTCTGGATTTCCAAATACTATACATGATTTAATAGGTATGTATAAGTGCACATATTTTTACACCAAATGAAGGGTAAATTATCTTTAACATATCAACTTTACACTTCTATCATATGTGCATGATATACACCAAGTACACAACTGATGACTTAAAATTGCCTAATTTTCTACGATATTATTTGTACTTATCATTTTTTTGCTCAAAAGGAAAAATTATAACATTATTTTTCATTCATTGATTATTATCTAATAATTTTTATAAAAGGATGCATAATACCCTAAAACCTATATCCATATGTAATTGAAATACAGTTTCTATAGTAGATACCAGATATTAAGACTTCCTAGTGGTGTCCTTTTCCTGTGGAAGCAGATTTCTAAAATTCACTTATTCAGTTTTTCTATTTGCAATTAAATACGAAAATCCTTTACAGGCGTGATAACCTCAACACCCTCATTGTTATATTATGATGCGCAACGAACTCCATAAAGGCACACCAAGGAGAGAGCCAATAACAGACTCGACCAAAGATTATGGATTATATTATATGTTTAATATTAGTAAGTAGAATTTAGCTAATATGAAGCTTTCCGTCATTTGGTGGGTTTAACGCGGTTAGAAGAGGCTCTAAAGTATGATAAGTCTCCAATGATTAACTTTATGCATGTGAGGTAGTGACAAGAAGAGGACCCACGCAATTACTTTTGACTATGTTTTATCCCATATAATACTTATCAAATACAACTCAATGGCATTAATCTCATAAGAATCCCAGCAATCCGTCCCCATTTTTTTTTTTCCCCGCCAAATCCTAATATGCAGTCTATGGGACTAATTGATTGCTATGGAATATTTCCAGAGTTTATTAATTTGTGCCTTATGCATTTCAAATTGGATTGTCTTACGACCTTCTCATAGGACTTGAACATACCTATTTATACAGGAATATGAGTATCTGTTGTCTTTATTATATTGTCACAATGTTGTCTTCACCAAATCACAAACAAACATCTAAATAGTAAAATCAGTAAATAAATGTTGAAATTTATTCTAGCTGTGTCGAAATTTATACCAACACTATCAACACATCGTGTTGGAGATGCAAATATATATCCTAAAGAAAGTTGATGTAAAAAGATCTGTTCGAGTCCAAGGTTTAAAACCAGTGATCCTTGCTTTTCCTTCTTCTTCATAATAGCAATTGAGGCCTTCAAGGTGTGTGTTTACTTTATGATTACTATTTCTTGCTAACTTGTTTACATGAAAATTGGACGGAGAATTTTTGTTATTGTTAAATTTTTACGCCCATTATGCAAGAAAACATTGTTAACCTTTCTATAGGGCACTTTTTAATTTTTACAATCTTGAAAAGGAATAAAAAGTTTAGGATAAATTATATAAACTAACTTGATAATTCTATCAACCAAGCTTTTGCAAAAAAAAAAACCAACCGAACCATAAATCAAACTAAACGGTACCAAAATTTTGGCTCTTTTTTTCAAATGGTTTAGTTCATCATTCAGTTCGGTGAAGAGTAAATAATTCACAATTCAATTCCAGATCTCAAATCGAACTATATGGTTTGAATCAAACCAAACTATTTTACATTTTTTTTGTTTAATTTTTTATTTAAAAATTAATTATTTTTGAAATTTTTATTTACATATATATATCATTCATGAAAAAGAAATTAAATTGGTTATATTATATTTTGATTGTTGTTGTATGTCTACAAATAAGATAGAATTTGGATTTTTGCCTCTACTATTCGAATTTTTGAACATTACTTTTTTTATTTACCTTAATAATTATTCCACTTCCATTACTTAGTAACTTGTTGATTTATATAATTGATAAAGTATTAGTTAGAAGTATACAATGAATTAAAATTTGTGTCTCATATTGAGATAGAGTCTAATTATCATTATAGTTTAAGATAATTCAAGAGAATAAGACTAGTGTACGATTATAATTTTATGATGGATGTAATCTTTCTTCCTGTATAAGTTTTATTTGTACATGTTTATTTGGATAAATAATTAATTTTAAATATTATTGTTTATATTTGCAATTATGATAAGAAATATGTATCTGAAATTTTTTTATAGAATTTATTTTTATTTTAAAAATAAAAAGGGTTTAAACTACAAACCGAACATACCAAACTTTTATTTTTAAAAAATTACAAACGAAACCGTATGATTTGGTTTGAATTTAAAAGAAAAATTGAAACTTAATAAAGTTGTGGTTCGGTTTAGGGAGCAAATTGGGCCAAATCATCTGGCATACCTACTCTCAACACCTCACTTTTTTAAAATACAAAAGATAATTCCCTTCCTACTAGTTCCACTTATGTTTTTAGCTAATAGCTGGATACATGTGTGATTTTAACAAAATAACATTTGATATCATTTAGACATAGAAACAAAAAAAAAAAAAAAAAAAAGAAGAGAGGTAGAGCTTAACACATTATTTGTAATCTAAAAATTGATACTTATATTCAAACAATAGCAAAAGTTCCTTATATAACACCATTACATGTAATTGAAAATACTAACTAATAAATGAAAACTTAAAGCCTATTAATTACTTATTAAAATAAAACTTAAATACCTTAATAAACTATACACAAAATACTAATAAATAAAATAACAATTATTAATATTGGCAGTTTCTATTGATGTTGACCACGATTTCTTCACAACTTGATTTAATTTTTTTACTAACATTGCACTTGTATCATTTTTTTTAATATGCGAAGTACTTCTCTTCACTATATGATGCACTTTCTCATCAACCTTCAATTGGAATACTTCTTTCTAAAATCTTTAGTATACTTCTCCAAGTAACTTAAAATAGAGCTTCTTCTTCAATCATCTTCGCCATATTTGCTTGTCTTATTACTACCAGCAACTTCATTACCTGTACGGTTCAATTTTGTTTACTGCCACCATGTTGTGGCCGTGTCATGAAGCTGGGTTGCCTCTATCTGCACCCTCTTATTCTCAAGAATACCTTGAACTCTAGGATCTCCTCTACAGTGGCCAACCAATCAAGAAATTCCTCCGGCTTCAAAGTGACATGAAATTTGAGAATCTCTATTCTCATACCTAACTCCCAATGTCTCTAGTCTTCTACCACACGTGGCCTACCATGCTTATGCAGAATTTTCTCATATTGCTCGTCCTCCTCAACGGAAGAGGAATCATTTTCTACCTCACCTATACTTGGCGTAGGATTAGGGTTTTCTCTACGTCTGGGGTTAGCATTATGCTGATTCCTCATCATCGCTACCATCCTTTCAATGAGGTTATCCATCATCCCACTTATCTGGCACTCAAAGACTACATCCACTTGTTCTTCGACAATTTGTTCGACCTATCAATCCAGGTCATCATAACCATAGGTCTCATTCATTGCAACACGGTGTTGATTGCCTTGTCGTTTGAGAGACATCTTCTCCAAGAACGAACGCAGCTCTTATACCATATTGATTTTAACAAAATAATATTTGATATCATTTAGACATATAGAAACAAAAGAATAAGAGAGGCAAAACTCACACATTATTGCAATCTCAAAATTGATACTAATATTCAAACAATAACAAAATGTCCTTATATAAGTCATCATGTAATTGAAAAGACTAACTAATAAATAAAACTTAGAGCCTATTACTTATTAAAACAAAACTTAAATGCCTTAATAAACTGTCAATTACAAACATAAATACTTTATTTAATAACAATTATTAATACTGGTAGTTTCTATTATATTACCAATTTAATTTTTTTACTAACAATGCAGGGTAAAAGTGACAATATAAAATAAAATATGAAAATGAATAAATTATAGAAAATGAAAGATGAAAAAACAAAGAAGCAGAAATCATAGAAAAGGAAAAAAAAAATCCGCTCAACCAAGGTCATGGAGTGGCCGATATCCACAAACAGGTTGGCAATCCTTAACAAGTGGTCACTAGTACCCTTGCGTTATGTAGCTGGAACTGGAAGGATCGTTGAAACCAACGTGGGTCGTCCGACCCATGTGAGGCCTAGGAGCTTGCATCATTTGAATCCTATAAAAACGGAATCAAAGTCAAAATGGAATAGTTGCAACCAGATTGGGTTTTCAAATAGAACATATTTATGTGACATAATAAAACATGTAAATTATGCACATATATGTTTTATGTATATACAAAACATAGATTATATGGGTTATAAATATAATTCATATCTATATAACATATACATATGTGTAACAAAGACATAACATATGTAATTACATACGTCTAACAAATAAACATATGTAGCACGATTATATGTTATATATGTATGTTAGGGTAAAGAGAAAAGTTAAAAATAAGTAGGCCAAATTTTAAAATAACCAAATAAGATTAGAAAGGTATTTTTAGTTTATATTCATAACTCAGTGATGTAACTAATGATGTAAAGTAAGTATTGGTAAAAAGCACCCCCTATAGAAGAAATTTACACTAAGTATAAACATTGGAATGTAAAATTTATTTTACCCCTAGTAATAGTCATTTCAGGAATTAACTATTATATTCTCTATCTATTCTATGCCTAAAAGTTAACAGGTTGGTATATGAGTTGCTTTAGCAAGTCAATATAGGATGTTATGTCATCAAGTAACTTGCTAGATGGAAAAAAGTAATTACCTTTACTCTTAACTCTCAATGATGGCAACACTTGCCTATTTAGAGCTAACAAATTAGACACGAATGTGTATATGTTCAAATCGACACCTGATTACCAGTGATCGTAATGTCTAATCAATTGTATAATAATTCTCTGAATACAGAGAGTATTTAAGGATACAATGTTTTTGTATTTTCTCATTCATAATTTTTGTATATGAGTCATTTCCTTTTATAGAAAAGGAAGATGCTCAGTTTGTTACACAACTGTAAATTCCTTCTGTGTAAAAAATAGAATCTATGCTAACAACTTTTGTAACAGAATGAAAAATTATACAATTTGTTCTAACTAAATTGGCCCAGCACAGGAATAAATCATCCCACTCAGTTTATTTAAAGTTCGGCCCGTTACTTTTAGGCCCAGCCCCTCTTTCCCACAACCGGTCTTCTCTTCCACTTACTCCACTCTTGTCCGACAATGCTTTCTGTTCTTCATCTCTCTTTCTCAGCTTGTTCCCCTTTCTTGACTTGTGTGTGTCGTGTTTGGAGAACCCTAATTTTAGCTCGAGATCAGATCGAAAGTAGATAGAGTTAAAGGTTTAGGACTTTTATACAAGAATGGCGTAGATTATGCACAATGGACATGGCAAGATGTGGAATCTTCTATAAGATCTTCATGATTTTTTAATACGTCCCTTCCAAGTATCATATTGCCTCCAACCATTCCTTCTTGCTCGCCCAACTCCTAGCACAACCCGATTTAGGATCATCAACAACTAAAGGTTTGATACCGAATCTCTATTTCCTTCCAATTTCAAGTAAACAAAAAACATACAAGTTTACATAGTATTAGCATCAATTAAAAAGATGTAGGCAATTAAGATGGTAGTGTTAGGGTAGTGAATTTTTTAAGTAATAAGTCCATAAGGCATAAGAAAAATTATAAGTCCTTCAAATCAACATTATCCACAAGACTATTTTATGAGCGTAAGAACTCAGAAACCATGACAACCTACATTTTGAACATCCACTTGATCTTCTCTTCTTGAAAAAGTGGTACACTGCTTCTTTTGTTGTTGATCAATGTAATCTTAGAGACAAGTAACTTAATTTTATTACATTAATCAACAGTTGGAAACTTCAAGCATGGTAATGAATAAGTAGTGGTTACATTTGTCACGGACTTACTTACGACTCTCAAAGGTTAGTAAACAGTTTTGAAGGTGTCATAGTGAAACAACCAAACAATGAAAAAATTAAATAAATAAAAGAAATAATATAACTTTCTTTTCCTAGCAATTTCTCCCCCCTCTCCTCACGCCATCTCTTTTCTTTCCATAAGTTCTCTTAATGTAAGCCAATTTGTCTTAAATTTAAAAAATCTTAGTGGAAAACAAATCTTAAATTTAAGTGCTTTACTCTTTCAAACATCCTTAAGGGTTAAAGATGTAAAAAAATAGTAGGTTTCAAGATTTCGTACTACTAAACATTAGTAAGTAACAATGTATTTGATTAACCTTTTGTAACGTCCTAAACTAAGGCATTACAACCCGCCACGTGTCCCTCTCTTAAAAGAGACATGCAAAGGCTTTAAATTTAAATTCCACAAAACATAAACATATAAAAATCTCCATGAACTCACAATTAAGGGTACTCCAGAATGTACAAAACCTTTAAAACCTGTAATTTGTAACTTTCAATTATCTCTTATAATATAAACTAAATCCAAGTTGACAAAACCAAAGCCAATAATAATCCAAAAAAGATCTAACTACCAACTAATATCATATAATCCTGTTTGATAAACTATTACATAAAAACCAATACTTCAAATCCTCAAAAAGATAAATAATCAAAATATTGTTTTAAAAATCTTCAAAAACTCAAGAAATCCTTTTTCATATGTCCTGTATAACATCCTATTCCTCTGTAAGGTAGTCAGGTCCACTATCACTATCCCCATGATCAAAATACAAGTCATAACCAGATAAGTCATAAACAATATCTCCATCATCTGTACCTGAAAAAGAAAGGAATGAGCGAAAACGCCCAATACGCCAATCCACAAAACAAATGCATATGCACACTAACATATATATCGAATGCAACTTAATCTATGCAAACAATCAGATTATTATTTATAAGCCAGAATCAACACAATTCAGAACCACTGTACATTAGTCCGAACCTGGAGTAACTCAGAACCCATGAGAAAATCAACCAACTCTTTGAAAATAGGTAATTATATACATATATGGTGAATGGATACTCCCCAAGCACCTGTAGCCATACTGCCAAATCACTAAATCTACCGGAATCATCTCCAAGTGCAACTCCACTAGGGATAACGACACACAAAGATCATCAGGGTGTCTCACCAGTATCACATCTTCTAGGTTTTTACTGGTCAAAGCCAAAGACATCTAGAAAAACAAATTAAGCCAAATAGAAGTAAGTTTATTTATATATCTATTCCTACAAACAACAATCAGAAAACTAAACCTACAAGCAAATACAGCAAACAAGGAAAGGTCGTAACTTTTCAATTTCAGGAAAATTCTCTAAATCCAAAATCCCTTATGAATAACAACAGAAAATCTTTAAATCTCCTTTTATGGAAACTACAACGGTAACTTCTTCTTCTTTTATCAAACTCCTCAAAATCCTAAAAGAATAGATCTTTCTCCAAAATCCTAATATGGAAATCAACAAGAACAGACAAATTTCTCCATAAAATTGAACTTTTATAGAATCTTTGATTTATAAGATAAGAACTTACCTTTAATTCTTTCTAAAACCCAAACCCTAAGTTTTCTTCACTTATCATTAGATAAAAACTCCAAAAAGAATAACTTCCTCCAAAACCCTAGATTTGAGAAATTAATAAGAACAGACATGATTCGTCGAAAATAATCTTTTCATTTCAAATCTACGATAAAGAAGATGTAACTTACTTGATTTAATTCTTACTCCTTGATCGATTCCCCAAAGAACAGATCCTAATTAAAAACTAGGGTTTCTCCAAAGAACTCCTTCAAAAACACAAAAATCTATGAGAAAGATGTTGTTTCCATATAAATTTGCATGAATCTTGATTATATCGACTTACCCGGATCAAAGATCTTGTTTTCTTCAGATTTCCCTCTCAAACACTCTCAAAATCCTAACAGACACTCTTTGGTCGAAAGGAAGGAAGAACTTATGAGAATATGAACTCTAAAATTCTATTTATAATAAACATTTCAGGCAGGAAAGCTGGCACCTACGCCGGCGACCTTTCCTTCAATGCCGTTAGACTTTGTACTTACACCAGTAGCCTTTATGTCAGCTTTCACCAATCTTTACAAAAAGTTCGCGAACTTTATGTCGGCGGCTTTCACATATAGGCCAGCGGCCTAAAGACCAATTTTCTTTTATCAAAAGCTATTCTTCTAGGTCATAGACAAAACCATCAACTTAATACTAAGATAGACAAAACCATCAACTTAATCTAAGATGGACCGATGGACCATAAAACCTTCTTATTTTTCAACATATGACAACTTTTGTCCTTATCATAATTTATTGAAGATTTACTATTTTTAAGGATTTGTTGACAATCATCAATGTGAGGGATGATTATTATATATCTCATTTATTAGGAATGACAAAAATTTTCCTCTCCTTAATTAACAAATGACATTCCTTTGTCGTTCTTTATAAAATATTTTTCTATATATTACACCTTTAGTTAAGAATTACTTAAATAACCCAAAATAAAGAAATAAACATAAGTAAGGGCATAAGAGTAATTAAGAAATTAATAGTAAAGGCAATATTGACCCTACATCAGATTTTAAAATATATGTTTATAAATAATGTATATAAGTTACGGGACTAACCACTTTCTTCTTATTTTCTCTCTTACATTCTACATTCCTTCCCCTTCCTCTCTAACAATTGTCTAAATTCTTGAAGTCCTCCAAATGAATTTCTAAGGTAAGTATAAACTTCATTTCTTTTCTTTTGTTAGGGTTTCTCATGAGACAAATGCATAAGTGACGATATGTTGGAGTGCCAACAATGAAAGTAATGCTCTACAAGATAAGAGGAGAATTTAAGAATAGTTTATAGAGAAATTTTTGAAGGCAAAGGAAGGGAACAAGGTGTTTAGTGAAAAAATTAAAGAATTTCGAAAAAAGGTAACATGATCTTTATGTATTCTCATTGTTTTAATGTGAGTGCGAAGGGACTTAAAAACTTTTTTGGAGTGATAAAACAAGAATAAAGGATTCAAAACAAGTTTTAGAATGAAAATGAGAAAAAATTGGTGAAAAAGGATGATTTTTACATGAACATGACTAATACACGACCCATGTACTAGGTCGTGTACCCCTCGGAATGTGAAAATAATGGAATCTGGAAGTATACGACCAATACATGAGTTTCAGTTCCTATTTGTTTGCCTCTCTAGCTTTAAATATGTGAAATCTAAAGATCTACAACCTTCCCTATTAGGTCGTGTTTCGCTTTGATTTATTGATGAATATGGAATTTCAAACGTACACAACCTTCCCTATTAGGTAGGGTTTCTCACAATTTTTCTACAAATCATATTTTCTTTCTTAAAATGCCAACAAACTTATTCTAGTCTTTTGTTCTAAGATTAAAGTATATTATAAAGCCTTGAAAACAACAATAGAAATGGACTTTTGGTGCTTGGAACCATTCAAGAGTCTAGGTATGTGTATACTATGCTGTGCTTGTACTTATTTAAGATAG
Source organism: Combretum micranthum (assembly GCA_024138025.1). NCBI lineage: Eukaryota > Viridiplantae > Streptophyta > Magnoliopsida > Myrtales > Combretaceae > Combretum > Combretum micranthum. The sequence continues at coordinate 116,947 of JAMXBD010002724.1, read as the reverse complement.
AAACTAAAATTGACTTAGTAACCATTCGACATTAATGATGTGTGTGTTTCTTATGCGTGGCTACTAGTAATGGGTAGAGAATATACATGCTATTATCGTGGTATCCTGATAATGCATGTATGATAGTATCCCAAGTGGAGTCATACATGAAAATAATCTCGTATATTTAGGTGTTTCGATTTCGAGAATATTATGGAGTACTCAACATTCAGTTTTGGAATCTTGGATATTATGAAGTACCCAACATCATATATATGTATATTATTATATTTAAATGTGGCAAGATATTGAACCATTCCTATGTTGATTGCATGACTAAAATCAAAGATAATAAAATGATAGTTGCTGCATTAGTATTAAGTTTGTATGTAAATGTGAGCATGTATCGTGTATGTGTGTTTATGGTATACCATATTGGGCTCTGGCTCATTTTTCTTCTTTTTTGAGGTACAAATGAGACCCTATAGCTTTGTACTTGTCTAGTTATGACGTTGTTTTGTACTATGGAGAGATGCTAGTTGCAAGGACTATCCAACAAATTATTAATGTTGGCTTGTTAAACCTTAGGGAGACAGAGACTCCTACTATATTTATCTTGTAATTAATTCTATGTGGTAGGATCAAATCATAAGGCAAAGACCTGTTTGTTAGTTTATAGTATACATGCTTAGATGGACTCTAGTAGCCACCTTATGTTGATGCCATGCAGAATTTGAAAATGGTAGGTGTGATTGTACATAAAGTATTGATTTGGTTTTCAGTGTGAACCGGAAGTTTTAAAAAATGAATCTTATAAAAGATAATGTTAATACGTTATGTTCAACTTCACTTGCAGCTATCAATTTAGGCAAATGTACCTATCGAAGTAATATAGAAGATATTATGTTGTATTCCTTAAGGGTCTTTAGTATTTACCATACTCACTTTTAATCTATTATCTAACTATAAAAAAATCCAACAAGGCATGACTAAAGATGTTCACAGACTGCTAAAATTAATCCTAATTATACACATGTTCTCAAGGAAAATTTTAGGAGATAAGTTTGAAATGCAAGAATAGACTTAGGTTTTTCTTCAATAAGTCCTTATCATGTGATTTCTTAACACAAACTCAATGAGTTTTTGTCGGTATACTCATATTGTCGAATTCACTAATATATATTAATGCCTCCTTCAAGTGTCAAGAACCTCTAAATCTATATTAAACCACCAAAATCTCTTCTAAAGCTATCAGTAACCTAGATTTGCATTCAATTCAAGAATCCTCTTATTAAAAACCATTTTAATGAATTCTTAATCAAGTGATAGAAGGTCTATTTCTATGTCCAGATAGTTATAAGCAACCTCATTAATAACTTAGATATATCCAAAAGAATGATTTCTCAATATACTCAATTGAAATTAGACATGAATTTACATAGTGCACACACATAAGCCCATGAAATTAAGCTCAAACTACTAATTATATGTACCCAGTTGTATTCAACAATGCACATTCGAAATCACATGAATCAAGTCTTGGATACACAAAACCTATGTTAAAACAATTATTTCTCATGGGTTTTACCATTCCACCTGCAATCAAGAGAAATAGTATAAAATGAAGATAGATACTACCTATTGAAGCATGAATTCTTGCAAAAAAAACTTCAAATTAGCTCATATTCACCACAAGAACTTTAAATCTCTAGCAAAAGCAGAGTTTCTCTCACTAGAAATTCTTTCTATAATAATTACACATCTATTCTGTGTTAGTAATTTGTTACAATAAGGTACAATATTGTTAAAATTGTGCATACTTATTTATATACGTCAATCACATAAATCATGAAGATTTTATTCACTGATGTGGCAAATTCCTTATAATTGGTAGAGGAGTTAAGAAATTGCTTTTTTGAGAGACTAATCCCTATCATACCAACTCTAATCTCATGATCATTTTTCATTGATTTTATTTCATTTCATTAAATATAGCACAAGAAAAAGTCCTCAAGTTATAAGCATTATTTGAACATTCACAAAAGACTATAAGGCTCTTAAAATGACTAAATTAGAAGGTTACACAACATTTAAACTTTAAAAATTAATGGACTAACTCTTACTAGGGACCTTAAGCCAATCTCATGCATACCAAAATCAAAATTCTAAAATTAATCCTAGTAAGTCAAAGTTTACCCTTACCATTTAATAACAGCTTCCAAAGTTACAAAGTAAACACAAAGTCAAGAAGAGAAAAAGAGATACAGTTACACTTCAACCACCTATTTAAGAGTATATAGTCCCTTTAACCACTTCTCTAAGCATAAGAGTGAAAGCATATTGTATCTATCTTTCCCTTGTATTTTCTCCTTTTATCGATCTTCCTAAAAATTTCATTTATTCTTTTCTAATTTTTAGTTAAGCTTCTTGATCCATGTAGCGAGTTTCAATCAATAATCTTAGGTTCATCACCCAAGCTAATAGACGTTATCTCCTCTAAAAGAAGGTGTCCCTCAAACTTACTTACTCGAGTCAATAGGATCATTTTCTCTTCTTTTGTTTTTTTTTTTTAAGTTGATAGTGGGGAACAAATCTTGCTCTTCTGAGAGACCAAGACCTACCCATATCAACTAAACTTTCTTTTTATTGTCTTTTTATTGTCAGCAAAGAGGTCTAACTTTACTTTTTTAAGGGACCAAAGCCCACCCATATTAATTAAGCCTTTCTATTTCATATATATATATATATATATATATTGGAAAATATCATTAAGGAGAAGCACCAAGTGAATAATTTCATTTGCCTTTTCACAAGAGATTAAATGATAAGGTATGCCAAATAGAAAGTGAGTAAAATACAAAGTTGCTTTCAATTCTTGAATGTTAAACATAATAAGAGATTTAATGAGTATAATTTCAGGATTTTCAAATTTTCCCAATTCAATTCGTTTAAGTGTAGGATTTTTTAATGAAAGTGCATAATAATCCATTAAACCACAAAATAAGACCACTTAATGTAATCTTTCTAACTTATCCCTTCCTTACACTTAGAATGAGACATTGCCTTTGATGTCTACTATATCAGATAATTCTGGGAAAGAATAAAAGGAAAAAAATTAAAAGAAACCAAGACATCCTCGATTTGAGATTGTCAACATAACTATGCAGCAAAGAAGTCATTTAAGGGGAGCTAATCATTGCATCAATTCATACATATGAGATCTCAATAGAAGTTCACGCTTATTCACCTTTGAAAACATGCCTTAACACTACTGCATGGATCGATTCTTCCTTACACTTAGATCTTGGAAATCATTATCTTTCATGAGCTTTAGTGTATACACTTGCAATATACAAAGGAAGGACTAAGGATAGTGATGAAAAAGCTAAGAAAAAGGAACTAAATATATATATGTCAAACATAGGTTGCCTATGATGAAGTGCTTTGTTTAACGTCATTCGCTTGACGTCTTTCAAAAGATTCAACTCAACGGTTCTTTAGTAAGTAGTTTTAACTATGCATCAAAACTTATAAATATCCCCTTGAACCCATTTTTAATTAAAATCTTACCAATATTTCCTATTTGAGCTATAACATCTTGCATCTCTGGGTTTTTAAACTTTCCTTTCTCTCCTATGGTCAAATTTAGCTCCAATGTATCCCTACAAAGTGTATTATGCACCTAATCTAAAATATAGGCACCAATAATCTCAATAGAAAAATTAGAATCATTAGAATCCATAGATTATTTGAGTATTGTAGGGACCTTCATTGTTAGCCCATCTTCCCTAACTTTGAGAGTTAACTTACCATCTCCCACATTAATTATAGCTCTAGCAGTATGTAAGAATGGCTTTCTCAGAAGTAGTAAAACCTCCCCATCTTCGTACATGTCAAGTATTACAAAGTCGATAGGAAATTTAAAATTGCCCACTTTTGCTAGCACATCCTCGATAATCCCTCTAGGGAGCTTCACTAAATGATCTTCCAGTTGCAAACTCATTTGGATAGGATTAGGTTTACCTAAACCCAATTATTTGAAGAACAAACATGGCATCATATTGATGCCCGCACCCAAATCTACCAAAGCTCTCCCTTCATACAATTCCCCAATTAGGCACGAGATTGTGAAACTTCTCGAATCCTTAAGTTTTGTTGGCAGTGTATTGCAAAGGATTATAAAAAATTCAGCTCCAATAATCGCTGCAGATAACTCTCTAATCTTCTTTTACTAGAGAAGGTCACCTCCAAATATCTTGTATGTATGGGCATCTATGATAGGGATTTAACAAGTGGAAAGTTGATATGTAATGTTTTGAAAGGTTCCAGTAACTTACGAAACTGTTTAGTGTCATAATCTTTCTTCAAATGGGCTAAATATGGTATCCATAGTTGGCATACTTGCACCTTAGGAGGTTGCTCTTTCCGTGTCTGCAACTCTTCTTCCTTGAGTGTCTTTCTTTTCTTAGGAACAACCACTCCTTGTTGGTTCGATTGTAGATCTTTCCCACTCATGAGGGTTATTGCTTTTACCTGCTCTTTAGGATTTAGTTCAGTGTTGCCAGGAAGTGAACTAGATTGTTTCTCTGATAGTATCTTGGCAAGTCGCCTAATCTAGTTCTCTAAATTATGGATGGAAGCTTCATGGTTTCAATAGCAAGCTTCAAAAGTTTGAATGAACTTAGTCATTAACTCTTATAAACTAGATTTCTTCTCTTAGGGTAGAGGTAGAGGAAGTTGTGGAAGTTGCTAAGGACATGGTAGATGTGTCTAATGGAATCTAGGTGTTAAGTAATTTGCGCTTTACACATTTGTATTGTTGGCATAGAAGAAATTGGGGTGATTTCTCTACCCTTGATTGTATGTGTTGTCATAGGGGTTGTTTTGGTATCTTCCCTGATTACCAAGGTAATCCACTTGCTCATGTGCCTCTAAGTGAAAGTTATCAGTACTAGACTCTCCATAGTGGAGTTGAGGTTCCTGTGGGTTCTTCATCCCCATGATATGCTTAGTTGAAGCATCCATTTTAGCAACTAGACTGGACATCATATCCACATCGTACATACCAGCCACCTTCTGCTTTCCATGGTTATTACCCTACCGATAGTTGTTCTTGGTCATTTCCTTAAACAATTTCAATGACTCCTCAAGTGTCTTTATATTTAGAGAACAACTAGCTGTAGCATCTACTAATTGTTGAGTAGCAATGTTGATCATTGTAGAAAGCATACCTACATTTAGTTAACCACCTAATGGTAAGGACATTTCCTTAATAGATCTTTTCACCTTTGCCATGCATCATAAAGTGTCAAAATCCTGTTGCATGAATGATGAGATGTTGTTCTCAACTTAGCAGTCTTAGAAAGTAGAAAATAGTTATCCATAAATTCTTTACCATGTCCTTCCAAGTTGTTATGGCACCAGGTCCTAATGATGATAACCACTACTTTACTCTACCTCTCAAAGAAAAATGGAATAGGTGAAGTCTCACACATCATTTGTAACTCCATTGTTCTTGAATGTCTCACAAATTTTGAGAAATATCTAAATATGAGCATGTGGGTCCTCATAAGGTAACCTATCAAATTAACAGTACTGTTGCAGCATTTGAATCACCACACTCTTGATTTCAAAGTTATTTGCCATAATGGGTAGTTTCACAACAGTCGAAATAGTACCCTCAAGTGTAAGCCTAGCATAATCCAAGTTAGTCTTTAGAACTTCTTCATTTATCACCCATGGTTATGTCAAAATCCAATGCTCTAGCAATGTCGCTAGCTCTGAATCTGAGTCTCCTGTGAAAGGTTCTATCAACCTTTGGATCAAAATTGAGAAGTCTTGTATATGAGCTTTTTGTCATGCACTATCAAAGATTGAGAAAATTGGACTTGGAGTTCTTCAAAATATATGACAAGAGAAAGAAGAATTAATCATACAATAGAAAAGCTAAACTAGTAGATGCAAGCAATCCTAATATTTCCTAAGTCCCAGGTAATGGTGCTAAAACTTAATGTGTTGACTAACTGTAATCAATCAAATTAAGTTAAAATCCTATTCTTGCTTTGCGATCAATCTATAGGCAAATGTATTTATCAATTGTAGTACTGGTGTAAGCAAAGGGGTCATTTTATTATGGCCTATAATTACTAATATTTACCCTAATTACACTATCTAGCTAATTTAATTTGAGTGATATTAATATATCTAATAAAATAATTAATTAATTAAATAATTCTAGCAAAATGAGTGTCATTTTTTAAAATTATCAATCACAAAACTAACCCTAATCTTGATTCACCACTAACTCTTTATTTCAATCTTTATAAGATATTCATTAATGGATATTTAGATTCTTGAACTCTAGGAACTCTATATTTAATTAACATATCTTTCAAGCATATTAATTTCTAACCCTCAATGATTAATGAAAATGTCTTTCATCATTTATTACATATAAGATTGTATTATATTTCAAGATTGGTAAGTGTCCAAAAACCCTTATTTCTAGTACTCATTGGATATAATTTTGTATGAATTTTATGTGAATTCATTAAGAAAAGGATACTTAAGAGCTTAATATTTGATTTCATGGTTTAAAGAAGATGTTTGAAAGATTCAAGGATGATATGAGAAAAAACAAGGTAAGATTTGACAAAGTATAGAAAATGGTAATTTTCACATGTGCATAAGGAGAAAAATTAACCTAAGAAGGAAAAGAAGAGATCCCATGGTGCATAACCCCAAGCATGGTCGTGCAGGAGGCGGTGCAGAACTTCCACCATTTTCATAACTATAAATGGCCACCTTAACCTTTCATTTACATATCCTTTGACATTTTTCTAAACTCTAAAAAGGAAAAAGATGCATTTCAAGGAAGGAATTGCTTGAGCATCATTGAGGATTACAAGACATCTAAAGGGTTTTATTGTTTTAATCATGTCTACTAATTACTTCTCTAGATTTCTTGTTTCCATTGTAAACTACATGGAGAAGTAATTCTTTATACCCTAATTCTTACAAAACCTTAAATCCCCAAATGATTTGAATTGCTTTTGATCAATGACAAGTTTATGCCTTTGTATCCATTCATGTGTTTTAATTGTCTTGTGATTGATTTGTGTACAGAGTTAATTGCTTATATGATTCTTGTTAGATAAAAAGAGGTTTCATCTAATAAAATAGATTCTCATGAATAGAGAGCTTACATGTTTTACCTAGAGGTAGGGAAATTTTAATCTTCTGCACAAAGAAAGGAATCATGATCTTTAATGCAATCTTATATGACGTTAATGAGAGAGAGGTCTCCACTATATCATATAGGGTTAGGAATTGATTAACTCGATGGAGTAATTGATTTAATGGTGTGATTCTGTAGTGCAAAGTGTAAACAATTCTTTAATTAATATTTTATTATAAGAAACTAGGGTTTAGGATGGATCAAGATGAGATGTATGTCTTGTGATTGATTACTTATTATTAAAGCATAAACAATTAATCTTAGGGTATACTAAATTAGTTAATTAATAGTTAGTAATAGATATTACTTCAATACTTAGGCTATATAGCAGAAAAAGGGTAATACTAATACTTATTCTTTAGATCCCTACGGACGACATCCATTTTAGTCTTATACTACTCTAGATTGGTATGCTTGCCTAAATTGATCGTAAGATTTAACTTGGGTTTACAATTTTTATACTTTGATACGATCGATAGTAGCGCATCAAGTTTTTGGTACCATTTTTGGGGATCTAGCAAGGCAATATTAGGAAAAACCTTAATATATGTTATTTTTGTCATTTTTTTTATTTTATTCTTTCTCTTCTCCTCATCCTTTAAATAATTCTAACTTGCGATTGCTTATTTTTACAGTACATGACAAGAAGTCTCCCTTCAGACATACCTAGACCCTAAGATTAAGAGGACAAGGATTGAGGCCAAAAATGGAAGCATAGGAGGAATTATCATAAGAGCATAACGAGGAAAACATGGCAAAAGAAGCTCCCAAAACTAATTTGGATTTGTATAGCCTACTATTGATGGCATAGGCCTGGCTATTGTGAAGCTTCCTATTAAGCTAACAACTTTGAAATTAAGGTAGTGGTGATTCAACTCTTACAACAATATTGCTAGTTTGATAGACTGCTCGATGAGGATCCACATTTACATATCCAGACTTTCTTAGAGATTTGCGAAACTTTCAAGAATAATGGAGTTGCTGATGATGCGATGCATCTACAATTGTTCCCTTTTTCATTAAGAGGGAAGGCAAAGAACTAGTTAACATCCTTGGGTGTTGGAGCTATTATCACTTGGGAAGATATGGTCAAATAGTTTTAAGATAATTAGTTTCCTCTATGCAAGAGCACCAAAGTCGGAATGATATATATCCTCCTTCACACAGCAAGATGTTGGAACTCTATTTAATGTCTAGAGGTGGAAAGAGCTTTTGAAGAGATGCCCTCATCATCAAGTACCACCATGGATGCAGGTTTAGATCTTTTATAAGGACCTCAACACAGCTATTCAGTACTTAGTTGACAACTCAGCTGGTGGTACCTTAAATTCTAAAACCCTAGAAGATTCTTTAAAGCTCTTTAAAGATATGGCTAGGAACAATTATCAATGGGGAAATGACCAAGGTAAGCCAAAAGCTGCAAGATTATATGAGGTGTATCTCAAGTATTAAGAGTGCATTAGCTCCACAATTTCAATATGGGGACTTAAGTGGGGATGTGAGTTTCTTTATGCAACAAAAAACACGTGGATTATCTTGGCCATCAAAACAGACAATAGAATAATCCCTACAATGCTACATACAATCCATATTGGAGGAATCATCCCAATTTTGAACTATGGAAATCTGAATGCTCAGTGATCTACTTATCCAACTCCAGGATTTTAAAGACAACAATGGTCACCACCTTAACCTTAGCTCCCTGCTTTACCACCACTCAACTCGTACCTCAGTTCCCTACTTTGCCACCACAAAAATGAAGTCAAGATCTCATGAGTCAATTCATTCAAAGCTCTGAAGCCAGACATTGGAATTAAGAGGCTTCTCATAACCTTGAGAAGCAAATTGGCCAATTGGCTAAGATGATGTCTAAAAGATAACAGGGCTCTCTTCCCAATAACACGATACATATTCCAAGGGAGCGAGCAAAAGCCATTACCTTAAGAAGTAGAAAGGAGTTGCAATCTGACATACCAAAGGAGCAAGAAATAGAACAAGGTCAAAAACCTTTATTAGAAGAGGTGGAACCTGAAAGATTAAAGATTGAAAAGCATTCACAACCACCAGCTGTGAAAGAGTACAAGCCATAGATTCCATATCTAGTACCCTTCAATCAGACAGAGGATAAGGAGTAATTTGATAAATTTCTTGATCTATTTAAACAGTTACACATTAACATTGCTTTTGTTGAGACACTTTAACAGATGCTAAAGTATGCTAAGTTCTTGAAAGAACTTTCACCTAACAGGCAAAAATTAGATGATGTTTCAATTGTAAAAGTTAGGTCTAGTTATTCATCTATCATCCAAAACAAGCTTCCTCCAAAGTTGAAGGATCTGGGCAGTTTTAAAATCCCTTTGTGGTTGGTGACATCACAATTGATAAAGCCTTAGTAGGGGGTGAGAATTAATTTGATGCCCTATTCTTGTTTCAAGAAGTTGGGACTTGTTGAATCTAAGCCTACTAGGATGAGTCTACAATTGGCTAACCGATCTATGAAAATCCTAAGGGAATCAATGAAGATGTTTTAGTAAAGGTGGGGAAGTTCATTTATCCCATGGATTTTGTGACCCTAAACATGGATGAGAATTAGGATGTGCCTTTAATTATAGGAAAACCTTTCCTTGCTACTGCTAGAGCATTGAATGATATGGAGGAAGGTAAACTAAACATTGAGGGAAGGAGATCAAGATTTGATGGCAAGATTGCTCTAGCCTTAAAATATCTAATGAGTGCAGATGATTCATGTTATGCCATAAATATTGTTGATTCCTCTGTAAAAGAGCATTTCAGAGAATTATTAAGTAGAGATAAGTTAGAATTGAGCCTAAAAAGAGAGAGGTGAAAAGTTTAAACAACCTAGAGGTGGAAACATGCACAAAGCAGCTTGATGATACAAAAGAAATTGCACCTCTTGGTGGGTTTGAAGAATTAAAGAAGGATATGAGGCAAGACTTAAAAATTCCATTGAAGAACCGCCTATTTTGGAATTAAAACAGCTACTAACTTATTTGGAGTATGCCTTTCTTGTAGAAGACTCCAAGCTACCTGTTATCATAGCCTCAGACCTGTCTCAAGAGCAAAAAAATCGATTACTCACGATCATAAGAGCCCACAAGTGAGCCATCGCTTGGAAGATTTCAGACATAAAAGGTATCAATCCCTTTTTTTTTTTTTTTGTACACATAAGATATTCTTAGAAGAAGGATTTAAGCCTATGGTGTAGCCACAGAGAAGGCTAAATCCCAATATGAAAGAAGTGGTCAAGAAAGAGGTTATTAAGCTTCTTAATGTTGGACTAATATATCCTATATATGATAGTTCTTAGGTTAGTCCAACGCAAGTTGTGCCAAAGAAGAGAGGGATGACTATGGTTCCCAATGAAAAGACTGAATTCAAACCGTCACTAGATGGTGAGTTTGCATTGATTATCGGAAATTGAATTATGTTACTTGAAAGGACCATTTCCCTCTTCCTTTTATAGATCAGATGTTGGAGAGGTTGGCTGGACATATGTATTATTGCTACCTAGATGGGATGTCCGGATAATTCTAGATACTAATAGCTCCAAAGGACTAGGAGAAGACTACTTTCACTTGCCCTTATGGCATATACGCTTACAAGAAGATGCCATTTGGGTTATGCAATGCACCAGCTACATTTAGTGGTGCATGTTAGCTATTTTCGATGATTTGGTAGAAAAAATCATGGAAGTCTACATGGATGATTTTTCAATCCCTGGTGATTCTTTTTCAAACTATCTAAGAATTTAGAGGAGTTGCTTATTCTTTGTGAACAGACAAATCTAGTAATTAATTGGGAGAAATGCCAATTTATGTGTAAAGAGGGCATTGTACTTGGCCATAAGGCCTCTCATAAAGGCATTGAAGTTGATCCAGCAAAAGTGAAAGTAATTTCCAAACTCCCTCCACCAAATTCGGTAAAGGCTATGAGAAGTTTTCTAAGCCATGCTAGTTTTTACAGACGTTATATAAAGGATTTCTCCAAAATAGCTCATCCATTGACTAGGCTATTGGAGAAGGACATGCCTTTTAACTTTACCATGTAATGTTAGCATGCCTTGGAAGTACTCAAGGAGAAACTAACAAACGTACCTATTATGATAGCTCCCAACTGGAATTTTCCCTTTGAACTCATGTGTGAAGCAAGTGATTTTATAGTAGGGGTTGTTCTTGGACAGAGGCGTGACAATATTTTCAGACTATCTATTATGCCAGTAAGACTCTAATAATGCTCAAAAGAATTACACTATAGCGGAGAAGGAGATGCTAGTTATGGTTTTGGTATTCGATAAATTTAAGCCTTGTTCAATTCTATCCAAGCTTATTGTATACACTAATCATTCTACCTTAAGATTTTTAATGACTAAAAAGAGGCTAGAAAATCTAGCAGCTGATCATCTATCAAGACTTGAGAATCCTTATTTAGAGGAGCTCAAAGAGGAAGATAATAATGACTTCTTTCCTAAAGAGAAGCTACATGCAATTTATCAACTCATGAACCTAGAAACCTCATGTTTTGCAGATTTCGCATATTACTTGGTAGAAGAAGTTCTTCTCGATAATCTGGATTATCATGCAAAAAAGAAGTTCTTTTCATAACTTAAATATTTCTACTAGGAGGACACTATTCTTTTTCGAGTTTGTGGAAATCAAATGGTAAGAAGATGTGTTTTACATGAAGAGGGATGGAAGATTCTTAGTGATTGTCACTCTGGACCCACAGATGGTCATTATTCGATTAACAAGATTGCTCAAAAGATTAAAGAAGTGTTTCTATTGGCCTACAATATTTAAAGATGCTCATCATCTTTGTGCTACATGTGATAGATGTCAGCATGTTGAGAACATATCAAGTAGAGATGAGATGCCTCAGAATTTTGTTCTAGGTCTTTTAATACTTATCAATGTGATTGGCCTTATTATTTGTTCTTGTTTTACCCTTAATTACAATCTCAGGTTGCTATAATTTGATCTTTTAGTATATGCCTTTGTTTTTTTCACTCCAATTCTTAATCAAATGAATTTATTTCTTCCTTTAGTGTTCAATAGAGCTGAAAAACAACAAGTGAACATTAATAGTATGATCTTATGGGAATTTTATACAATAATCAATCAAATTAAGAGTGAATTCTCATGATTTGAAGAGTAAAATCCACTTATCAAGTATTTATGGTTTAGTTGTGGCATGAAGTAATTAATACATGTATGTTGGTGGTGTTAAATAGCTTTTATTGTGGATGTCAGTAGGTTTAGAGCCTTTATATGTCCATATTCCATATGAACACGTGGCAACTTATAAGTGCCCTTATGTTTTGGGCATTTCAATTACATTCTAATTGAATAAAAAGAGTATCTTGATTTGTAGGTTTGAAATTTTGACATTTTTAGATTTATAGGAAATTTTCAACAAAAGAAAAAATAAGTTTACTTAAACTTTATCTTGTTTGAATGGTCGGTGGAATATTGAATAAATTGTGTAATTATTAACTCACATAAATGAAAATTACACAAATATAAATTACATAAAATTAATTATCAAAATACTAATGCAAAATCACGTCTAAAGGATGCAATTCTATCATTAACATGTGAGGCGCATATATAACATGCAACCCACGTGTTAATGTATGAATTGTATCTTAGAAATGCGATTCAATAACACATAACACAATTATAATTATACATTAGTGAACACCATTTATAAGATGTAATTTAGCACCATACAACTTTTTTTTTAAATCACATCTTAAAACGACAACTATTATTATAAGTTTCATGTTAAACAAATGATTTAGTATCGATTATTTTATAATAAAGATCATCTTGTTTGCATTTAAAATTTTTTTTTAAGGTTTTGTTTGGATTGTCTGATTTTCATCTGTATCTTATCTATATCTTTTCTGTATTTATATCTTATCTGTTTTAATCTATTTATAAGCAAAAATGTCTATTTTTCATTTTTATCTATTTCTTGACAAACATTTGTTTAAAAACGATAAAAATAATATGCTAAAATGATTAGAAAAAGATTAAATAAATAGACCCTAAAAAATTTTTGGTAGACATGTTTTTCACCTATGTAAAATTTGTTCTTAGGGGATGTTGGTGTTTTTTATTTTTATTTTTTGAAAGAGTTTTGGTGAATAAAATTACAAGTATAAAGCATAAAAACTTATTTTCTTTCATGAAATGAGGTAAATTTTTACAAATTTGAAATACTAAGCCAAGTCAACCCTGAATACGGTCCTATTCAGATTATGTTGAGATTTGAATAGCAACACATTTGAGCACAACATCGTGTTCAAATCATGTTAAGGTTCTAATATCAGCATAACCCTCAACAAGTGGTCATGATTAGGTCATGCTGAGCTTCTAATACCAACACAACCCCTAGCACAGACTCGTGTTCAAGTCATGTTACGAAACAGAATTCTAGCATGAGCTCATGTTCAAGTCAAGTTGAGAACATGAACTCTCACTATAGTCATGTTCAGTACAATTTCTTCAAAACTTGTAAAATTCCCTTATAAAGCTCATAAAACTTGTTCAACTCATTTCTTGGTTAATTTATATTTTAAAATTTTGAAATCAAAATACTAGCAAATTAAATACCAATGTATTATCTTAAGTTAATATTTTGTAATAAAATTTTGTTAACTAAATATCTAAAAGTATCTTATACAAACTTTAAACTACCTTACAAGTAACTTCAAGCAATTTATTTAATACTGTCAATACCAATGTAGTGTACAAGTGACATCTGTAAGAAATGTGACCTAGAGGTGAGTTTTGAAACCTAAATGAATCTAAATGTTTTTTTGTGTGTTATAACACAAGTTTAGAGAGTTTTAGAGGTTTATGTTTAAGACGAGTTAGCGTTCCAAGTATGCATATTCCTTTGCATGTTGATGTGCTATCTTAGTTAGTTAAGTTAATGAACTTAATAAATGATTGTTGCATGTGCATAGTTGTTGCTAATGGACCAAGAGTATTGGTGATATTAAAGTGACATCTTGATGACCTTTACGTGGTGTTATCCTTGTGTTGAGTCACACGTGGAAATAATTAAGGATAGACTTAGAAAATTCTTGGATTCGCAGATGTTAGGGAGCACCCAATATTGTATATGTATATATTATATATAAGTATGTTTGGGATACTAAAATATCCCTATACTATTTACTTGGCTTAATTTAAAAGATAATAAATGAATAATTGTTGCATTAGTTGTATGTTTGCATGTAGATGTATTGATACTTGATTATGCAATTGTGGTTGTGGTAATATTATACTAGGTCCCAACTCACTCCTTTCTACTTTTTAAGTTCAGATGATACTTCCAATATATTTAATCTTTGTGGATATAACATTGTAATTAAGTATAGGGATGTCACCAGTGGAGCAGACCACCAAGCTAATGCCTAGATTAGCTTGATCTTTTAGAGACAAAGACTCTATCCATATATATGATCATGGTTGAAACATTCATGTACTAGTGTGTGATCATGGACCCAATTGATTATTGGTTGGTATATATATTAGTTTTGTTTGATAGACTCTTAGAGCCATCCAATATTAGTGATATGTGTTGGATAAAATTACGTATTAAAGCTTGAGCATGATAGGCACTATCCTTAAGGGTAATACGCCCAGCACAATAAAAAGGAGCATCCTTTAGAATTCAACAAGCCCTTCTAGCAAACATTTGGTAGCAAAAATAGTAGAGAAAATTAGAAAACCTAACAGAAGAGAGAGAAGTTGAGAGAGGAAATAATTGTAGTTTATATTTTTTAAAAGAAGAGATTTACATGCCTTTTGAGTCATCATTAGAGAATTAAACATTGTAACATCTGTAATAGATATAAATTAAAAATTGGTTATGTTAGTAACAGGTAAAGCAAAAATCTAGAAAAAATTAAGCTAAATTTTACCTAGTTAAATTTAACCAATTCAAATTACCATTTAAATTTCATATTAGGGGAGAAATCGGGAGAAATCCACCAATATGCACTAGATTTAGGCTTTTGGCTCAATTTACATGCACGTGAGCCCCTCTCTTTCACTTACTGTTACAAGCCTATAAGATTGAATCGGTTCATAAGTTAAGGTAAAGTTGTGGTTTCAAGCAATGTAAGAGAAGAGTAAAATCATTTCCTTTTCAAATATAATACTTATATCAACAGAAATCCCCCACATATTTCAAAAGGATAGTGATAAAAACTAAAATGTTTGATTTTCTCATATGAGTATTGTTAAGTGTCGATAGACCATTATCATTAGTGCTTATATGATCATATTTTATATGTATTTTATTTGCTTATAATAAGAAAATGATACTTAATTGCTTAAATATTAATTTCAAGGCTAAAAGAAAATATTTGGAAGAATTGAAGATAATTCAAGTGAAATGAATTTGACAAAGTTTAAACAGGGGTTGGTTTTTACACATGTACTATCTAGTGCGTAGTCATACTAACCACTAGGGTAGAAGTAGAAAATTGATCAGTAGACATTGTTGAATGTGCTTGGGCTATTGCATGGGCTTGCTTGAGGCCATGCATCTAGAGAAAAGTGACCAGAGAGCATCCTTTGGTATGCCCTAACTTCAACACAAGTAGAGCCGAAAGTTGTATAGAGTAAAAAAAAGTATAGAAAACAAATTATTGATCTGCACAAGCACAAGTACAAATAGGGAAGAAAGCTATGTAGAGAAAAAAAATAGCACAATGAGTGATTTTTAGTTATGCATAAGCTCAAGCATGGCTAGGCATTGAGGTCGTGCAAGGTTGAGTTTTGAAGATTTTTTATTTCTTCCAATTATGCATAACCTGTGTGCATAGGTGTGCAGGGGGGTTATGTAGTCCTAACACGTGTCTTAGTTATAAATAGACATGTTATTTTGCTGTTTAAGAATCTTTAATCAATCTTTGACCCATTCAAAAACCCTAGAGATGGAAAATTACAAGCTTCAAGAAGAGAAGTGCCAAAGTATCCTTGAAGATCACAAAACTTCATTAAGGAGATTTATTTTACATTATGGCTACTTTCTATTCTTCTAGATTTCATACTATGATTGTAAAATCCATGGAGGAGTAGAGTCTTACACTATAAATCTTGTGAAACCCTAAACCCATGTGCTAAACTTGTTTCTTTTGATTAATGAAAGTTTATATTGATAAGTCTATTAATGTGTTTTTATTTTTCTTGCAATTAATTTGTGGCCAGAATTGATTCCATATTTGATTTCTTTTAGACAAAAAGAGATTTCATCTAATTGAATAGATCTTAATTATTAGAGAGATTACATGTTTACCTAAAGATAGGAAACTTTGATCTTCTATATTAATTTTATATTCTTGAAAGGAATCTTGTTCTCTAATGTGATTATATCTGGCATTAGTGACAAAGGAGATTTTCACTATCTCATATAGGGTAATGAATTAATTAGCTTGAAGGGGGCAACTAATTTAATAACAAATTCCTCCAATTCAATAAATAAATGATTCATTAATTAATCTTTATTTTATGGATTTAGGGTTTAAGGTGGATCAAAATAAGGGTATTATTTAGTGATTGATTAATATAAAGAAAGCATGCATAATTAACTCTTAGGGTTATTAGTTTAGTTATTTAGTAATTTTGTTTAATAATCTCATCTCAATTATTTAATTAAATAGTAGAGAAATTGCAATATTACTACTTGGTATTCAAATTCTAAAGGACTATAGTGTTGAAATCCTATGCTACAATAGATAGGTACACTTGCCCTAGAATTGACCATCAAATTGCTATCTTGTTTTATTCTTGGTTACGATCAATCACACACCAAGTAAAATTCCTTGAGCCTAGTATCTTTAAGACTATGAATCAAATCTAGAAAAATGAGACGAATTTGCAAAATAAATGCTAAGACTTAATGCTTCTATGAACCAAGAATTTTTGTTGTAAATTAAAATGCTTATTAATCATATTATACTTCACAAATATCTGCTATTCATCACAATTTTGCATTAGGCCATGTCCAACGTGGTTGTTCATGAGTATTGTAAAGATTTTGCTACAAATCTCACAAGAGTGACCCATTTTAAACTCACATAAGTCATTTCATCAAGTGTATACTATAGAATGCACCACTTTTTAGAAAGAATGTGGAATTTATTTAAGAGATTTACTTAACCTCACTTTCTTTACTACTTATAACTATACAACCATTGGAGGGACCTTATTTGCTAATGCTACACAAATACTAATGACTTGTTATTATCCTTATGAACATATTTCATGGGATCTCTAGTCATATAAGTTGGCTAACTATCATTGTTGATATCTTAACTTAGTTATATTCTCATGCCACTTGATGTTTCACTTATCAATGTTCTTTCTAAAGGTTTAGTTAGAGGATTGATCAAATTCACTTATAACTTCACATAATCAATGGTAATAATTTCATCTTTTTGCAGTTGCTTCATAATATCATGTCTCAATCAAGTATGCCTATTCTTTCCATTAAACGTCTTATATCTCTAGTTTTGATACTGAACATAAATTCTTATTAGTAGCTTTTAAATTTAACTAGGGATCTCGAAATTAGGGTTTAGGTCTAAATATAAACTCATTACTATTCATTATTCTAGTCTTGAATCATTATCGGGATCAAAAGAATCATTTAATCTTTATTCATATTTTCTATTTAAATCTATTAGTATACTAAGTTTCGGGTCTAGATATTAGATCATATCTTGAATTAGTTATTCAAGATACAAGATCTCGTTTCGGTATTAGCTAGGGTTAAAGAATTTCTTTATTCAATTCTAAATCTTTCTTTTATCCAAAAATCTAAATATTAACCTATTATTAGACTTCAATCATAATCTAAATCTATCATCTAGTTTATACAATCTATTTAAAGTCGGGTACTAATGTGAAAAATTCCCGGGGTTTACATTCACCACAACTGTAACCTAATTTTTCACAATCCAAATATGAAAAATTACAATAATATAACATAAAATTTTGAAAATCTTTTAGAAGAAGTCGCAAGGATCACTCCTAATTTTTCACAATTTAAGAATATCAAAAGAGTAAATAATTTGACTTGAATCTCTACCAACAAAATTCCAAGACTCAAAGTGTAACTTCCATTACCTTGAACAATCAACAATCAATCTATTGTTACAGATCCAAAAAAAAACTTAAAAGAAATATACAAATCACCTTTATTCGCAAAGAAGTTTTGGGACTATAAGTAAGAAGTCACAAGAGTACGAGAATTTCATTTAAGATAAAATCCTTTCATCTAGAAGTAAGTGATTCTAACCCCTTAAGTACAAATAGACAAAATTGATGATTCGATGGGAATAATAGCAAATACCACACTCGTAATTATGAAGAAAAAAGAAGGATTCCATATATAAATTTATTCATGATTGGAAGATTGTAATATAATGGTTTGATATGGAAGTAAATATGAAGTTGGTGAAATCATGAATAATCTTTATAACTAGATTCCCAATCAAGAGAAGACTATGGAAATATTTGATGTTGGTGGATTAGTAGATATTATGTTTGAGATCAATGTCCGATAGATTACAAAAGGATTATGTGGAGGTTTGGACAAGTACAGGAAGGTGATAAACTGATCATCTTATGTTGTGATATTTATGCACCTGATTAAAATTATTTGATTTGAGAAGATCATCAACGGTCGTGATAATCAATACATCCATAAAGGAGAAATCAATAACTAATCAATTAAATAAACTGAGCTTTGATCCACATAGTTGTTACTTAGAAGTTATTAGGATTAAATTCAAGTACTAAGTTACTAATCATTAGATTTTGACTAGCACAGTTAGATTAGTAGTTATTCTCCAATGGAGACGATTGGCAAGTGAATGGAAGATTCTATGTTTATTTTGAAATATCTAAGCTATGATCTCGGTGACAAAAATGAGGAGTTGTTGAATTAACAATGAAAAGAAAAATTAAGATACAAGATAAGGAAAACTCCTAAAACCTTAGTTACAAGCTCAGAGGGTCATTGAAAGTGATGACTAGAATCATACCACAAAACCCAAAATTCATAAGGTCAAAACCCTCGTTCATGAAGCCTATACTTTACTCAAGAGATCCTAAAATCCTAAATATGTTCTAGAAAATCCTTAGTAATATATATAAATGTGAACCCCTAAAATTTTCAAAAAGTTTAGAAGCAAGCCTTAACATTAGTGACAAGATTGGAAATCGTAATTTGTGACGATTCGGTTAGAAATCCTAAGAATCTTAAACGCGAACCAACATACTCTATATACTTAGAATACGAGTCATACAAAATTAGCCAATGAAATCCAAAGTCAATTACCTAGGAAAGCGAGCATTTATCGGCACGAACTATATATCTAATAAATCATTTGGTACAACAAATACTACATCAAATGATTGCAATATCAATTAACAAACATGCAAATCAAGAAAAATTATAACATGATACATTCTTAATGATGTAGACTGAAATCATATCAGAAAATTAATTAGGATTTTAGTTAAATAAAACAAACTCATCACGGACCCTAGAATCTGCATCAAAATCAAAAACCTAAATTGTGTCAGATTAGACCCAAACCTTAGAAACCTTAGATTGAATCCAATAAATCTTATAACTCTAGAATATCATATGAATTAAGTTAAACTCGGAACCCTAATATTGATTCGAGTTAATCAGAGCCCTAGAAACCCTAGACGGAATCAAATAAAGATTCAATACCCCTAAATATCATATGAATTAGGTAAAGCTCAAAACCTTAAAGGTAAGTTGATTAGCAAAAGCATATAACCATCAAAACAATCCAAAATACGATAGCTAAATCAATCCTAAAATCCTATGCTAAAAAATTTATTTATCTTATCACTAGCATGCAAATCAAGATAATATATTTAAATAATATTTAATAATAAAATAATTTCCTATAATATAGTATTAAATCATCAACTCAAAATTTCATCAATTAATTCAAATAATTACCACACTTGGTCACTAGCACACAGACCGGGAAAACAAAATTGGATTATAATTAATGATAAAATAATATTAAATTATCTTTCGAATAACATATACTAATTTATCAAATTATAAAATTGTCAATTAAACAAAGTTTTACACGTATCTTAGTCTCTATCGATAAGAAAATTATCACATCAAGTCAACTTTATATCATATCCACCTTATCTTTCTCCTTATCCTTCCTCAAAAAGTAACCTTCAACTTACTTCTCTTCCTCCTCTATAAATACCCATATACACCCACATTTTCACCACTTACACTCTTTTATTTCTTTCTCTCTCTTTCTTTCTTCTATCTCCCTCTCCTTTTTTTTCACCCAAAATTGGTGCCTTCTCCCTCTCATTCTCTATTCCTCTCAGTTCTATCTCTCCATTTTATTTAGATAAACACACTAAATACCCTCCCTATAATATTATGTTATGTAAGTAACGTATGTGTCTTTATGCAAGTTTTTATAAAATATCCCAACGATCCATGATGCTAAGGATAGAAAATGCAAAACATCATACTTAGTTTCATGTCACATTCATATTTATATTCATGTTTCTTTATGTATACTGATCTAACTTTCTATATATGTATATGTATATAGTCTTTGGAGCACATTGCTCACTAATCTAACTTTACAAGTTCTTTACTTTATGTTCTTTACTTCCATACATTTTAATATATTCGAGACTTGGCCACTTTAAGTCTTAAGAAGACTAGTCCTAAATCAAGTCTTAGACTTGTCCATAATCAAATGACTTATCCACTTCTATGGTGATTTGACCACTTCAAGTCTGAGAGAGCCTTGTCATAATTCTAAGACTCCCATTTTACTTTATGTTTTGTTTGTATTTCATTGATCAAGAATTTATTTATTTATTTTTTGTTCATGCACATAATATGCTTATGGTAATATTGTTGATAACTAAAAAAATAAATTTTTGGAACTTGAAATGTCATGATAGCCTAAAATCTCTAAATTAAAGTAAGAACAAAATGATGATCATGAGATTGTCACAATATTCATTTGCTTATTTAGAGGGCCTAGTATAAAAGTGAAAGGTTCATGTAGTTATGAACCTTACACTCTAATAATTTTTGTTATGTGAAATATTTTCTAAAACTTGGTTTTAATACATGGAAAATCATTTAGTAAAAGAGAAATTTGGAATAAAACTCCATCCCCTAAGTTTTTAAAAAATGCCGCGACATATTAATAAAGGGGGATGTGTAGCTTTGATTTTTATTTTCTCAAAAAAACTTGATTTTAGTGTTTTAAAAATGATCAAGTAAAATAACAACTCATGCTCAAAATTTTTATGCCAAGACCTAAGCAAGATCCATGAGAAATTTCAACTTTGAAATTCTTTTCATAAAACACATGAGTTCATTGTTTTAATTAATCAGAATGAAACTTAGCTATGAACCCTTTTATGCCGTGAATTTTGAGCATGGACAAAGTGTGAAACCTCATTTCCAATCTTGATTTACTAGTTGTAAAAGTCATGAAGTAATCACACTAAAAAGGTTTTATTTTTTTTCGCTACCAAAATAGATGAAATGTTTAAGCTCTATTATAAAAATTCCTTTAAGAAAATTTTAATGAGCAACATCACTAGGATCTTGAGTATGCAATGAACTATTCTTCATGTTTCATATATTTGAATATAAGAATAATGAATGTACACATTAGGGAGTTTACAAAGAGTAAAATCATTAGGAAACACCAAAATGGAGTTAAAACATAATTGGAGCATTTTAACCCTTATTCTTTTAACACCTTAAAGACCTCCTATAAGCAAGATAACCTTATAAATGGATAAATTATTCGAAGTAGATAGAAAATGACTACTCATATACGAAAACCAAAGTTAAAATGACCAAGTTATGATCAATATAATGTTCTAATTAGGTAATTAGGAAATATAGCAGAAATAAAATCCTTAAAAATAGAAGTTTAGAAGAAGTTGATATAAAACACTCAGGTTTTTCCTTGTTTAAGTGATGAGGACCCTAAAGCCACATTCCCCATGGATCACTTCAACTAAGGATTCACTATGGATGAGTGAGTTTTTCCTTATGATTTCATTACCATACTTGTCTTTGTAGTTAGCTGCATTAGTTATGATAAGATAAAGATAAAATAAATATATATGGGGTTCATGGGAAATTGCTTGCGTTTCTATGTATGTGATAACAAGTTAAGCATATCAAAACTATCATTGTGATTGTCTAATTGTGCCATTTATTTTTCATTTCAATTATTGTGTGTATGATGAATAGCTTGATCACTCCATAACATAATCGTAATTCTAATTGGCTTTAGTAAAATAAATGTACCAATCACTGTAGGTAGGTGCTTAGGGACTAGCAGTAGTGATTGTAAGGACCTTTTTCAAAGTAATGGTAGGTGTAAGGACCCTTTTGAAAGTAGTGGTGGGTGCAATGACCCTTTTCAAAGTAATGTGGGTACAAGGACGCTTTTTAAATGTATTCCCTAACCCTTGTCATGGAAGGGTGTAAATCCATCCTATATATGATTTATAGATAATTATATATACTTGTGTCTAATGTCTTTGTTGCATAGCATGTGTAGCATATGCTTGAAACTAAAAATAACTTGCTTGTTTTTATTATGGCACAATTGAAGGAAATATCTCACTAAAATAGATGTAGCTTACCAATGCCCGTCCCCCCTAAAATAGTTTGTTTTGCATGAAAAATAAAAGTTAAGATTAGGATATGATATGAGCATAGAGTGTGCTAAAGATCAAGTCAAGCTAACTGAAGGATTAGGAAGCTATAGTCTGAACTTAGATGAAAGAAAGATTTGAAACTTGATTTTCCTCTTTCTTAAGCTTTCCTTATCCCTTTAGTAATTTCTTTGTAGTTGAAAGATAGACTTTAGATTACCTTATCTTATATTTTGATAGGGTATCCGATTCTTTGTGGTCCTTGCGATATGTGGAATTATCGATATTTAAAACTATTTTCTCAATAAATTATATATGTATAATATGAGAGAATAATTAATTAGAGTCTTACAAACTTTTACTTGCAATACGGTCCTCATGTTACGAATGCACACATATATGATAATTTTAAGACAATCTTACTAGCTCTTATTTAATGTCATGAAAACACTAAGGGCTCATATATAATCACTAGTGATTTTGTCTCATCTAAATCAAAGATCCAATTGGCATTACTGTATCTTTCTTAGACAGCAAGAAATCTACTATATAGAATATCATAGTTCATAATACCCCTCAAATATTTCATTACTCTAACTAATGTAACCAAATGATCATGATAATGACTATGTGCTTAATCTACCCACAACATATTCTAGTATTGAAAATTCATTTAATGCTTTAGACTTCATATTATTTGTGCATACTCAAATTGAGCATTGTAATCACCTCTATTTTCCTCTAATTGAGTGTTACATGAGGGGTACATACTGGAGTGACATCAAAATTTCTAAACTTTTAAGAAGTTTTTCAACATAATGTTCTTGTGATAGTATGATATATCATCTTACCTTTTGATTTTAACACCTAAAATAACACTTGCTTCACCCATCTTTCATATCAACTTTAGAAGCAAGAAAAGTCTTTATTTTATACACTATGTTAAGACAAGATAATCATATCATCTACATATAAGCATATAATCACACAATCATCATCAACAAGTTTTGTATAAGCACAATTATCAACTTCAACAAAAGAGAAACCATATTTTAACAAAACCTAATCACATTTCTCATGTCATTGTTTTAAAGCTTGGTTCAAACCAATAAAGATTTAAGAAGTTTGCAAACTTTATTTCTTGACTAGAAACAACACAACCTTCAGGTTGTGCCGTGTAAATCCTTTTTTCCAAATCATCATTTAGAAAAAGATATCTTGACATCCATTTGATGAATAAAAAGTTTATAAATTGAAGCCAAAACAATTAGAATTGGAATAGAAGAAAATCTAGTTACTTGGACAAAAGTATCAAAATAGTCAACATTTTGCTTTTGAGTAAAACCTTTAGCTACAAGTCTAACTTTAAACTTACCAATTGCAGCATGAGGATTTAATTTCTTTTTGAAAAAACCATCTACAACCTATAGGCTTGGCTCCAAGAGATAAATCAACCAATTCCTAAATCTCATTTTGTAAATTAAAATCAATTGCAAATTTAATGGATTCTTTCCAAAGTGGTGTATATCTAGAAAAACCATCTATAAAGGTTATATAATATCTTTTATCACCTCTAGTCATAGTTTGTCTCAAATCTTGTACATCAGTGTGAATTAAACTTGATAATTCAAATTCTCTAAAACCATATGCACATGTTTTCTTAGTTTGTTTAGATTCAACACAAACTTCATATTTATACATACTTAGATAATTAATTCTAAGAACTAAACCATACCATAAATCACAAGACTCAATCAAGTAAGTAGAAGAACTTGCATTTTTATTCATAATTTTAGAAACATTGAGTACAAGTAAATCATGGCTACAATAGCCTTTACAACAAAGATATTATTTTTTGTTACGCCCTTGTTAGATTCAAATGATACTTTTACTCTAAAATCGAGAAGATGCGTTGCTAGCATCTCTTAAAGTTATCTCCATAAAAATTTTCAATTTTTAATATATCTAGAAATGGCCTTGCGTAAGAAATCATTTATAGAATCAAAACTGCAGGTAGAGGTGTTCACGATCGTTAACAGGTCCGTGGCCCTATTTTGAACCTAACCATAATGATCGATTTTTTAATATCTCAATCATTGACCAGTCCATTATAAACGGTTAACCGCCTTATCGGTTAATCGTTTTATTCGGTTAATTTTTTTCGATTTTTGGTTTTTAATCATTTAATGTAATGGTTTCAACAAATCAAAATTAACAATTTCAACAAACCTTATTTTTTAGCCTTTATTATAGAGTCTTTACATTAATTATATATATATATATATATATTATAAGAGCTAAAAAAAAGAAAATCAAAGTAAAGAAAAGGGGAAAAAAACAAATCTTTAGATGTATCACTAACACAAAATCAAACCAAATTAATTACCACATTAACTCCCATCAAACATGGGACAATAGTACTTTAATCAAAATCTAAGAGATATTAACATATGTAAATTATATGTATATGTAAATCATATGTATATATATATATATATATATATTTTAAATAATTATGTGAATTTAAATTATATATATAATATATTTATAAATATTGAAACGGTTAACCATTAATTGTTGGTTTTTTATAGTTAGAAACCGAAACCGAAAATCAGAAAAAATGAAAACCGTAATCCTAAACCAAAACCAACAAACCGGTTAATCATATTTTCCTGATTGATTTTTCGATTTTGGTTTGGTTTTTTTGATTTCATCGGTTTTTTTGCACATCCCTAACTACAGGTGCGCCATTTGGAATAGTCTCATGAATAGAAATGGCAGTGACATTGATAATAGGAGGCACATGAGCAGCATCAGCAGATTGATCAATGGCCATAATTATTGTTAACATTGTTATATAAAATTACATATTACAGCTCGAGGTATGCTATGCATTGTCCTTAAGGATAAACCACCTAGCACAATAAAATGCGAACAAAGATTGAATTGGCTAATAATTTAAGGTAAAGTTGTGGTTTTAAGCAGTGTTGGACAAGAGTAAAATCATATCCTTTAGAAATAAAATACTTAGATCTACAACATTATATAGACTTGTGGCCGCTCTTATGATTATATGTGAAGTTATATGAGTATTAAATGAGGTCTCTAGTAGATTTTGAACCTTAACATGTTTAGACTAAATATAAACACATGGTAAGATGTAAAGGTCCCTAAATTTAGGATGTTATACATACTTTAGATTTGTCTCCATGAATTATATGAAATTAACTATTAACCAAGTTTATGAATATTATGAATGTTAAAAGAAAAACCATCGACAACTATACTATAAATTATGAAATTACCTATCAATCAGATCTATGAGTGATTTGAATGCTAAAAGAAAGACCATCCATGACAATACTTAACAGGGGAATTTCTACTAAGGATTTTGTTGACAAGAGCTTCCTACATTTATTAGATATTCAAAAGAAAACTCAACAATGGAAATAATAAACGGCATGTACTTATGGTTTCCCATAACAAACCGTGCAGGCCTTTACATCCTAATTACACACCTAAAATTAGTTCCATGAGTCAAATAAAGACTCCTGTATGATGTTGCTCTGATAAAAAGCAAAGCTAACTCACCATTGTGGCTATTAACCTCCAATGACGATGCAAAATTCTTGCTTGTTCCTACCCATAAGACCTTTCAGCGTCTTTTATTTGAGTACAGAAATATTTGAAATTAAGATAATCATCATTCAACACTATCTAATAATTTTTCTATAATACGGAAATATATAGACATAAAATAAGCTTCTTTTAATTGAATTCAAACACTACAAGTCTGACCAAATACACTCCATCACGTAAAGAAATAAATATTCAATAGCAAAAATTCTCCAGGATAGGTACTGTATAATCAATGATGAGGGAAGCATGCCATTCTTATAGAAAGCATAACGCATGGTTAAGATTGAAAATTCCTTCATGCGTGCCACGTTCAAGGGTGTGCATTCCACCATCAATTTAGGGGTCTATTTGTTTCATATTTTGCTGGTTGTTTTAATATTTTTTTTTTTTTTTTCAAGCAGATGTTTGTAAAACATTAGATACGAATGAAAATTTAATATTTTTACTTATAAACAAATAAATACAATAAAAGATAATTCAAAATATTCTAAAGCAGTTGCACCTCCACTCCAACATCATGGCTCACTTTCTTAATGCAATTTTAATATCATTCTATTAATGGTAATAAAAAACATATCTCGTAGAAAACAACAGCATAAGAATATTATTTGCTTGAAAGATTGTGACCGGCTTAGTGGTCTATCATGAATGGAGAGAAACAAATGAAAAGAGACCTAGTCATAGCACTTATTTTGTCTTTGACGCTCTCTCTAACTACGTATTCTCAAAATATCAATTTTAACAACTTTTTTTTATTGGATAAAAATCAAATTTGGTATTTCGATTTTTCACAAAAAATTTCAATTTAATATCTAAATTTTGAAATTATCATTTTTTAACGCCATTTACTCTATTTGCTGACTTGAAAGAGTTAATGTGTCATTGATTGTTCACTATATCTTCTAACAACGTTTAATACTAGTAGATTGTTTTTTTTTTTTTTTTTTAGTTAAAACAGCAATGGTGTTAGTAATATAGTAAAAATAGTTATAAAAAATTATTGGGTGTTAAATTGGCAATTCCAAAATTAAAGATACTAAATTAAATTTTCTGCAAAGCTTAGGAACCAAATTTGAATTTTTTTTTTCCCTTTTTCTATTAGTGTTAAGCTTGAGATTTCATACCTCCAATGAACTTAATAAGATAATCAACTGTAACAAAGAATATTTAGCATTTTACTTTCATTATGTCTATAAACAAACTCAATTTCTTGAAACTCTAAACCTCCACTATTAGCTTTTTCAGACCTATATCCAAATATGATTTACTCAGCGTTATTGCTTGAATTTTTCACTCAGTTCCCACGTTCATCATTAATAATTCAATCGTCTCATCATTTGTCAAATTCCCTTCAACCACTAACCTAACATTCAAGCAGCTATTGGCGCCTAATCCTTTGCTGTTTTTCCTACTCCACTTTACCAATATTTTATCATACGAGGTAATCATCACTACTAGGAAAAATCCCCATCATAAGTAGTGAAAAATAAAAATCAATCGGAATTGGCCACAGAGCTAGCCCTAGTTTCACTTACTGGTTACAACTGCAGCCAGTACAATTGTCCATGAGGCTTCTATAAGGAATCTAACAACATGTGATAAGTCTAAAATAAGTTATAACCCTCGGTTGATAATTTAAATGCAAGCAGGGGAAAGTGCAACATACATGCTCATTTCAATAACAACGTTCTAGTCAAGAGTTAATAATTGAATTTAATGAGATTGGAAACACCCCACTAGAAAGTAAGTCAGTGTCAAACAAGAATAAGAACTATGGATTTGAGCAGTAAAAATCAAGAAACATGAGTGTATGTTCCTACCAAAACCTTTGCCACAGCTTTGAGTGTCTTAGTGGCAACTACAACCAGAAAAGACACCATACTCATTTTGAAATTTACATTGATTACAGCAAGGAAGGAAAAAAAAGGACCAAAGAAAAGTATTTCAGGAAAGGAATTAGTTCTACAGAAAGTTGGCAGGGTACAAAATGCTAATCCGGCTGTCCCATCCAAGGTGTGGACACAAAAGCACTGCAGTTGAAG
Source organism: Combretum micranthum (assembly GCA_024138025.1). Classification (NCBI taxonomy): domain Eukaryota; kingdom Viridiplantae; phylum Streptophyta; class Magnoliopsida; order Myrtales; family Combretaceae; genus Combretum; species Combretum micranthum. The sequence goes on along the minus strand of JAMXBD010002724.1, from coordinate 88,286 downwards.
GGTCAAAGCTCAACTCAATCGCCGCATCTTTACATTAATTGGAATTTCCTTGTAGGACTGAACCTTCTCAACAGCTTGGCGCAGATGTCTTGGAATGGACGATCTCCGTGATACCTGATGCTTAACTCCAGGGATGCTCTTTCTTCCTCTTTTGAGGATTTTCATAAGTTGTAGCACCATGTCGAGGGGCAATTATTCTTGCCAGTATCTATGGTTCTTCCATCTTGTATCTTACAGTTACAGACCGTCTTCTCTTGCATTGCCTGCAAAAATTATTACAAGCAAGTAAAAGATTATCCACACATTTTACTAATATCACCAAAGAACAGATTCTACACGGGGTATAGCTCCTTGAAACAATTAAATTCCACCTTTCAACCTCAACACTTTCTTCATCTTCGACTTTATCAGCAGAAGCACGACCAAAAGCAGCAAGCAAAATGTGACTCATAAAATATTGTAGAAAAAGAATTATCTACACTAGTTATAGACTCTTTGTGTTTGGATGGTTGGTTTTTCATCTGTATCAAAATAATATATCCAATTTGCATCTATATTTTATCTTTTCATGAGAACTGTCAATCTTTTTTTATCTGTATCTGTTTCTTGACCAAACAATTTGCTAAAAAAAAGTTAAAAAAAAAATCTGTATCTGTTGAAAAACCTAGCCAAACAGACCAAGACAAAATGTGTAATTTACATTGAATACCACAAGGTTTATCTGCTGGAGGAGAGGTTTCTGCAATCTCCAGCTAAAACATTCGCCAAACTCATTAGCAAAATACAAATAAACAGGAAAAAGAAATGATTGAACAATATGTGTGCAATTGATTGACAAGGGATGTTTATATTTACCGTAGATTCTTTGAAATTGCATAATATTGCATTTTACTGGAAAAATTCCAATACAGTCTAGATTAATTTTCTTCTATCAATTAGATCGATAACGTAATTATATATACACAAACATCTCCAAGTATCTCACTGAAAGCAAGGGCAATTTTGCACCCAAGTTCTTGTTGAGGCAACTTTACCTGTAATAGGTGAAGAATCATTGTTTTATTAAGAAAAAGCTCTGCGAACAGACAAGACAACATGTAACTAACATTATTAATGTCATCCCATCTGCATAATTGATCCATCTTTTACTGAATTTAGGACCTGCAAAAGGCAATGCTTGTCAACCCTATATAACCAGTTAAGTCCTTTTGGCAAATCAAGTTTAGCTGCAGAAGCAAGATAACATTCCGTTATAGCCAATAGGTTGTTTGCTTGGGAAAATAGTGAGCTCTGTTGTTCCATCATTGGCAATATTTTAAACCAGTACCTTTGTTAGGAAAGCTTGATCATTTTCCTCTAGCGAAGCGATTAACAAATATTCAAACAAAAATAAAACAATAAACATCAAGATTTAACGTGGAAAACCCTAATGTAGAGAAAAACCACTGGACCACCGCTGCATTAAAATCTTTTCACTATCTAAAATAATGGGATACAACACAATATTCACTAGTCACACTAGTAGATCATATAATCTCACACAAACCAGTGGATTTACAACAATTCCCTCTCTAGATCTCTCTCTAGGTTTAGGAAAATCTAAAATTGTGTTTCTCTCTCTTGTTTCTAAGAAAAAAACATCTATATATAGTATATATTAGGATAGGCCGGTCTTATAAATTCCTTCACAATGACTTATGTAGGCTCAAGGTCGGCGGCCTTGAATGCCTAAGCCGGCAACTTACAATTCTAGGCCGGCGGCCTTGAATGCCTAAGCCGGCGACGTACAATTCTAGGCTGGCGGCCTTCGACCGGCCTTAGATGATTTCCAACAATTCTTCACATATTGAAGACTGGCGGCTTTCTTTATTAAAGCTGGCGGCGATCTAACCTGTGTGTGATTCAATTTCCTCGAGTTACACACTATTTCATCTAAGTATAAACCATATACTTAGGATACTCTTGGATATGGACCCATATGTGTTGGATCTATACCGAACAAACTCTTCCTCCAACTCATATGGGGAGTTCCATCACTCCTGCAATTTTCCTACAACAAACAATCTTCTCCTTGGGTAGAGCTTTGGTCATCGTATCTTGCATTGTCATTAATATGGATCTTCTCAAGCTTCAACTGCTTAGACTCTAACGCATCTATAATTCAATGGTACCTGACATCAATATATTTGGATCTGGAATGAAACATTGGATTCTTACTAAGATGAATGGCGCTTTGGTTGTCACAAAACAGGTTCAAGTCTTCTTGTTATTGACCTAGTTCTTCTTTCATCCATAAGATTTCCTTGCAGGCTTCTGTTACAACAACAGACTTAGCTTTAGTAGTGGAAAGTACAGCACATTTTTGCAACTTTGATTGCCAAGACACTGCTTCCCCTGCAAAGTAATCAGATAACCTAATGTAGACTTCCTAGAATCCAAATCACCAGCTATACCAGCATCTGAAAATCCTTCTGACACAGGCTTACTGCTACCACCACACTGCAGACAAAACCTGGAAGTACCCTTGAGATATCTGAGAGTCCATTTCGCTGAGACCAGTGCTCTTTACCTGGATTTGAGAGATACCGACTCACAACACTAACAGCATGAGCAATATCAGGTCTAGTACACACTGTAGACACCTCATTTTGACATTCTTTTTGTCAAAATAAATACTTAGCTTAGTATATACATAATTAAAATAATTGAATTTTGCAAATTATAAATGTTAAAGTTAGGAATGAAAATTAAATCAATTTAATAGAAATGAATATATATGATAGTATTATATTTTCGTTTTTTGTAAAAAAATAAATAAATAAATTACTGTTCATCGTCTTCTAGCTTTGGCCGCCCGATGGGCCATGTTTGAGACCTTTTTTGGCTCGATTTTCGACACGTTTTTTACAAACCAAGCACGTTTCTTAAAAATAGGCGCGGAGTAATTTATGTTGGTATAGAATTTAGTTGTTTTCATCAAGTAGAATGATTTAAAATTTGAATTTGAAAATTAAAAAAAAAAACTCGTTTTTGGTTTCCGGGAAAAATGTAAAATCTGAGATTTTTGTTAATAACAGTTGTTTAACGTTTAAAATCATAACGGTAATGACAGCTATTTGTAATAATTGACCGTTTTTGACAACTAATTAATAGTTGTAATTCGTTTTTTCGGATTAAAATAAAAAAGCCCAAATTTAACTCTATAAATAGAAGAAGAAAAAACGAAAATAGGGGACACAAAAAGCAAAGAAAAGAAAAATCAAACAAGCATTTTATATTCAGGAAGTCGAGAGCTTTCATTTTCATAAGTCAATTTTGTCAAAAAGCCTCTAAACAATTGTCAACGGAGTAACTACGAATTCCGTTTTTGCTCCGACCGACCACCTCCGGAAGTTCGCTGCCATTGAAGCAGTTGGAATTCCAGCCGATTCATTTTCCAAGTCGTCGCCGCTGCGTCTCCGTCGTTATTCCCCCTTCACGCGCGCGTCCGGAGTTCATCGTTGCAATTGCCATTGCGGATCGATTTCCGAGCGCGCGTCCTCCCCCTTCCAGAATTCAATCCTGTAGGTAAGATGATGATGATGATAATAATAATAATAATAACAATTATATTATAATATTAAAAAATAGGAAAATAAAAAAATAAGAAAATGAAAATAATTAGTATATGATTATATTTTCAAAATTTATTATGAATATATTGTGTTTTTTAAAAATAAAAAAAAAATTCAAAATATGTAAAATTAGTATTAGTTTGAATCATGATAGTATAGTCATTATAATTAATTTTTTGTCAATAAATGAAATTGTCTTGTTCTTAAAAAATATTAAATTAAAAAAATAATAATAAATCAATTTAATAGAAATAAATATAATGGATGTATTATGGATAATTAATATAGTATAATGTAATTTCAAAATTTGTAAAAAAAAAAAAAAAAAGGTTATTGTTCATCGTCTCCTACCTCCGGCCACCCGATGGGGCGTTTTCAAGTCCATTTTTGACCCATTTTCAAACCCGTTTTTTACAAAACAAATACATATTTTGAAACTACACACGGAGTACTTCATTTTGATATATAATTTGCATGTTTTCATAAACTATAACTATTTCAAATCCGGACTTGAAGTTTGAAAAAAAAAATCCGTTTTTTACACTTCCAAAAAAAGCTCAAAACTCTGATTTTTTTGCTCAAAACATGTTTGTTTCTTGATTTTATAACGTTAGTGATAGCTAATCAAGATTTACAACCATTTTAGTCCGATTTTTTCGGATAAAAATCAAAATAAGATATGAAATCCTAGATCTATAAATAGGAGAAAAAAAAATGAAAACAAGGGACACAAAGGCAAAGGAAAAAAATCAAAAAAGCATTTGATACTCAGGAAGTCGAGAACTTCCATTCCCATAAGTCAATTTTGTCAAAAATCGCTAAACAATCGTCGTCGTCGGAGTAACCACGAATTCCATTTCTACTCCGACCGACCACCTCCAGAAGCTGCTGCCGATCGTTTGATTCATCTTCCCCCGCGCGCGCGTCTCCCCTGCACACGAATTCATCCATCAGAACAGTCGTTGGAATTCTAGCCGATTCAATTTCCAAGTCGTCGCTGCTGCGTCTCCATCGTTCATTCAATTCCACGCGCGCATCTAAAATCCATTTCTCCAGTGCAGGTAAGCTTCTATTCGTTTCCTATAATCATAATAATAATAATAATAATAATAAAACAACTACTACTATATTATGATATTAAAAAATAGGAAATTAAAAATAAAAAAATAAAATAATTATTATATGATTATATTTTCAAAATCTGTTATGAATATATTGTGTTTTTTTTTTTTTAAATTCAAAATATGTAAAATTAGTATTAGTTTGAATCATGATAGTATAGTCATTATAATTAATTTTTTTTCTTTTCTTGTCAATAAATGAAATTGTCTTGTTCTAAAAAATATTGAATTGCAATTTAGGGTTTTTTACCATGATATAGTTTTTTTTAATATTCTATCATTAATTTGGTGATAATCTTGTCTTGTGATAAAAATTGAATTTTATGATTTTTGTCCAATTGATGATCTTGCTTTAATGATACAAATATGAAAGTCTTAATTTGAGTAAAATTTGTAATTGATTTATAACATCTCATTATACCATGATTTTTGAAAGTTTCGAACTTCGTGAATATTTGATTTCATCGTTACGTATCTAGATATTTTCATAATGCTACAAATTGATTTTTTTATAATATTGTTATTATGTTAATGAATACAATTACATGAATTCATATTGTTAGCGTTTATACCGTATTCTTGATATGAGTGATGAATAGATATGTTATTTTGCTGTGATTGTTATATAAAATTCTTGAATAAAAATATGATACACTATGCATGATAATTTCAATTTGATTTATGATATTTTGTAATATAATCCCTGTAATTATTTGATTCATCATAATGCATATGTTGATAGGCAATTAATATAAATTTGATTTCCGACGTGACAGCTTGTTGATATAAATTTGATTTTTACTACAATATTTTGTTAATGTGAATTTGATTTCCATCATGATATATTCTACTAATACCGTTTTGATGTAAATTCTATTTTTTCCGATGAGATATTCAATAAGTAATTTTAATGATATATAAATTTGTGATTATGCCATGATATTGTTTTGTAAAATTAGCTTGTTAAATATTGATATTCCTCATAATATTTTTATTCTTGATGATATGTATGATTAATTGATATGCATAATATGTGGTTATGATTTCTTGTTTAAAATTTTTGTCACATAGAAAAGTCCAATTTTTATATAAAAAAAAACCTAAAATTGATAGGTTTAGGATCCATATCAAAAAATTAATTTTGTTAAAATTAATAAAATTTAATAAACTTAAAGCGAAAAGATTTCAAAAGAAAAATTCTAAAATTAACCAACAAATTAAATTTTTCTAAAAGAACTACGTGTGGTTTGATCCTTATTAGCGGGTACGTAGGCACCTAAATGGGCAACTTAAAATATGTAAAAAAATTATTTTTTGTGAATTTGTTTGATTTGTTAGTTTAGTTTAGAATATATGAATATTGATAGAATTTAATAAGATTTGATTAATTTGGATATTTCGAGTTTTTAGATTATATATGATTATTGATGGAATTTGATTAGTATTTTTGTGCTTATTAGACATATGTTTAGTTAATTAGATCATGATAAATAGTTTAGATTTTGAAATTAAGGTTTAAAAGAAAGCAATTTAAATATGAAAATTTAAAGTAGTAACCATTTAGGTTTTAATAAGTTAGCCACCGAACTCAAGTTAATTTCTGGTTCTCGTTTTCAAAAAACGATTTTTTTTTTCACAGATCAGTAGCAAAGCCAAAATCAACCTACCCATTGGTTTTGGTTTATTTTTTCTCGACTTTAGTCGAGTGGCGACTCCTAAATATTTTAAAAAATTCAAAATTTCCTTTAATTCTAAGTCGATGATTCGTATTGAATGGGTTAGGGTTTAGTACGAATCGGATTAAAGGAAATCGAAAAACTAGGCTCGACACACACCATAACATACGCTAGACTCCCAACAGCTGAAATGTATGGGACCTTTTTCATATCCTCCTTGTCTGCCTCACTTTTATGACAATGAAATGAACTCAGTTTGAAATGTCTCAAAAGTGGAGAACAAATAGATTTCGCTTTGCTCATGTTGAATCTCTCAAGCACTTTCTCAATATACCTCTCCTGTGACAACTATAGCTTCTGGCTCTTCCTGTCTTTGATAATCTTCATACCAAGAATGTGGCTAGCACGTCCTAAATCTTTCATGGAGAAAGATTTACTTAAGGAAATCTTCAACTCTTTAATCCTCTTGGCATCTCTGCTAATAATCAGCATATCATCAACATAAAGTAAAAGGATAATGAACTCACTACTGGAAAACCATTTGATGAAGACACAATGATCTGTGGCAGTCCTGGTGTAACCCTGATCAAACATGAAGGAGTTAAATTTCTTGTACCACTGCCTTGGAGCTTGTTTCAGCCCATATAAACTTTTCTTCAATCTGCATACAAGATTCTCCTTCCCCTTGATCTTGAACCCTTCAGGCTGCTCCATATAGATCTTTTCATCTAAATCACCATGAAGGAACGCTGTCTTTACATCCATTTGCTCAATCTCTAGATCCAAACTAGCTGCAATGCTGAGCACAAATCTGATAGATGATATCTTCACCACAGGTGAGAAAATTTCTTCAAAATCAACCCCCTTCTTCTGACTGAACCCTTTCACAACCAGTCTTGCCTTGTACCTTGGTTGTGAGCTGTTCTCATCTGTCTTCAGTTTATAAACCCATTTATTTCTTAGGGGTCTCTTACCCTTAGGCAGCTGAACCAAATCATAAGTTTTATTCTCATGTAAGGAATTGATTTCTTCTTACATGGCTTTTACCCATTCTTTCTTCTTGTCATGAGTCATAGCTTCCTCATAACATTCAAGTTCTCCTCCGTCAGTGATCATAACAAATTCATCTGGACTATACCTGATTGATGGTCTTCTGTCTCTTGAAGATCTCCTCAACTCAATTTGCTGTTCAGGCTCTTGGATCTCCTCACCTATGTCTATTACAGTTCTTCTATCAGTAGCATTAGTAGAACGTGCAGGATCTACATTTGTGGGAATCTGGCCTGATGATGATGACGTCTCAGCCTTTTCAATATCTTCAACTGTTTGGTCTTTAAGAAAGACCACATCCCTGCTTCTGATGACCTTCCTATCAATAGGATCTTACAATCTGTACTCATATTCATCATGTGCATATCCAAGAAAAATTCGTTGCTTGGAGTTAGCATCAAGCTTCGCTCTCTCATCCTTTGGAATATGCACAAAGGCCCTGCAACCAAAGACACGTAAGTGACTATAAGAAATATCTTTACCTATCTAAACCTTCTTTAGGATATCTCCATCCAGAGCATATGAGGGAGAAAGGTTTATCACACCCACAGCTATTCTCATGGCTTCGCCCTAAAATGACTTAGGCAGCTTAGTATGAGATAACATGCACTTAACTCTCTCAGTGATGGTGCGATTCATTCTCTCTGCAACACCATTCTATTTTGGGGTCTTGGGTACTGTCTTCTCCAGTTTTATCCCATGATCTATGCAATACTGCTTAAATGGTCCTCTGTACTCCCCACCATTATCAGCCCTAACACAAATTAACTTCCTACTAGTTTCATGCTCCACTCTAGAATGAAACCGTTTGAATACAGTCAACACTTGATATTTGGACTTCAAGTCAAATGTCCAAAGCTTTCTAGAGTGATAATCTATAAATGTCATAAAGTACAATGCACCACTTATTGTCATGTCTTTCATATAACACACATCAGTGTGGATCAAATCTAATATATGAGATCTCCTACTAGGTGGATTTATCTGAAAAAGCAACCCTATATTGTTTACCAGCAAGACAGTCGGTGCAAGGTTTTAATGGAGTACCTTTGAAATCAGTAGAAGTTGCTTCTTCACAAGCATCTGGAGCCCCTTTTCACTCATGTGACCAAGCCATCTATGCCACAACTCCATAGTAGCATCATCTGTCAAATTCAGATCTCCTTTACTTAGCTTTGTTGGTATTAAGTAAAGGGTGTTACACTTCCTTCCCTTAGCTACAATCAAGGAACCTTTGGTGAGCATCCATTTACCATCACCAAACTGACTGTGGTAACCTTCATCATATAGCTTTCCTACTAAAATCAGATTCAAGCGAATATCCGTTACATGTCTCACATCTTTGAGAATGAGTCTGCAACCTGTATTAGTTTGCAAAACAAAGTTTGCAAAACAATATTTCCAATGCCTATAATCATTGAAGTTTCATTATTCCCCATCCTAACATTGCCATAATCACCAGCAATGTAAGATGAGAATAACTCACCATGTGCAATCACATGAAAGGAGGCACCAGAATCAACCACCCAGTCACTATCATAACCTGCAAGACTAAAGCAACCCTCATCCCATGTAACCACACCTCACCACTTCATCTTAATCATCACCTTTACCCTTACCCTGTTGTTTCTTCCACAGTCTACAGTCCTTCTTGAAATGACCTAACTTGTCACAATAGAAACACTTGAGGTTTCTCTTACCCCTTGACATGGATCTTCTCCTTGACTTGTCAAATCTGTCATATTTATCATTCTGCCCTCTATGCTTACTTCTACTGTTCCTTTCAGATTTATCTACAACAAGAGCCCTTAAATCTGAACCAATACCCAGATCTTTCCTTCTTGCCTCTTCATTGATTAAACTATCCTTAACCATGGCAAGTGTCAAGGTTCCATCTGGAGCAGAATTACTAACTAATACTACAAGGGTTTCCCAACTCTCAGGTAATGAACTCAGCAACAAAAGTACCTAAATCTCATCCTCAAGCACAAGCTTCATCGCTATTAGTTGATTTACAAGCCCTTGAAAGTCATTCAAATACTCAGTCATGTTAGAAACTTCCTTATATTTCAAATTAACCACTCTCCTAATCAATGAGGTTTTGTTTAAGGCTGTATGCCTTTTATACATAGATTCTAACTTATTCCACAAAACATTAGCCCTAGTCTCCTGGGCAACATGATGATTAATGCTCTGATCAACCCACTGTCAGATATAACCAACAGTTCCTATGTAGTATCACCCAATCTGCATCAGATTTATATTGGGGTTTTGCAGTATCACCCCCCAAAGACAAATACAGATCTTTACAATATAAAAGATCTTCCATCATAGATTTCCGGATAGAGTAATTTGAAGAATTAAGTGTGATCATTGTACCTAAAGACTCAGCCATGTTTGGAATCAAGAAACCCTAACCTCAGTGCAACAAAACCTTAATTTTCTTTGAGAACTTGGCGCTTTGATACCACTTTGTTAGGAAAAGCTTGATCCTTTTCCTCTTACCGAAGCAATTAACAAATAATTTAAACAAAAATAAAATAATCAATACTAGGATTTAACGTGAAAAACCCTAATATAGGGAAAAACCATAAGACCGCTGTCGCACTAAATTCTTCACTATCTGAAATAATGGGATACAACACAATATTCACTAGTCACACTAGTGGATCACACAATCTCATCACAAATCGGTGGATTTACAACAATTCTCTCTCTAGATCTCTCTCTAGGTTTAGGAAAGTCTAAAATTGTGTTTCTCTCTCTTGTTTCTAAGGAAAAAACATCTAATATATAGATATATATTAGGGTAGGCCGGCCTTTTAAATTCCTTCACAATGACTTACGCCGGCTCAACGCCGGCGGCCTTCAACCGGCCTTGGATGATCTTCGATAATTCTTCACAAATTGAAGACTGGCGGCTTTCTTTATCAAAGCTGGCGGCGAGCTAACCAGTGTGTGACTCGATTTCATCAATTTTCTTGAGTTACACACTATTTCATCTAAGTATAAATCATATACTTAGGATACCCTTAGATATAGATCCATATGTGTTGGATGTATACTCAACACCCTTAAGCTCCTTAAATATTCCACAAGGAGAGAGTCAGGTTTCACAGCATGGTGGTGTTGAGGTAAGTTACTGGTTTTGGTTGAGCTCTTGTTGGTCTGACTTTGTTCTTTTCCTCATTCAATGTTTTTTTTTTTTTCACCCCACCTCCATTTTTACGACTTTAAAAGGAAAAAAAAATAAAAAAAAAATAAGCCAACAAGATGACTCACGTGCCATTGGGTATGAGCTTACGTGTCATTTAGTATTGGTAACATGTAAAACGTAGGTTCATCTTCGCTATTCGATATAGCTACATTTATTTCCGTTACATATAGCAATGAAATGAAATAAGTTGGAAAGAACTACTAATTGTTTTGATGAGTGATTTAAAAAAAAAGAAAGAAAGAAAGAAAGAAAGAAAGATATGGTTTTCAAAGGGATAACAATTCATCTGATTAGGGAAAGAAATATTATTTATTCCATGTTACATTAAATAGACATTTCTTATCGTAAAGTTTTTTAAAATACAAACGTGGGAATAATTGTTCTGCAGGAATTAAAAAAATATATATCAATTCCATTTTTAACATCGATAGGTATAACAATCAACATTCAGGTACATGGTCATATGGAAACAGCTCCAACTAATCATTCCCGTTCACAAGCAATGAATCTCTTTTTTCTTTTTCCCCTCCAAATGATAAAACACATGTTTACAAGACATAATGTAGGTTAAATTAGCGCATCATTCCTAATATATATATTTTTTTAATCGCCAATCAGCATTAACCACAACCAACATGCAGTGTTGCCGTTGGAGTCATAATCATAACACTTCGCGATATGATTTGAATTTCAACATCATTAGAGAATAGGAGGAAAAATAAAATAAAGTAAAAAGAAAAACCTAACTAAAAAACTTACGGGAATAAATCAAAATGGAAGTGAATACATAGGGAAAAGAAAATTAATATTACTTTTTTTAAATATCATTAGGGTAAAAGTAATCCTAAGAATAGATAAATTGACCTCGTCTCTAGAAAAAAACGAGGTTATTAGTGTCCAACTTCGTTTCTTCAAGAGACGAGATCAGTGTATTTGCAATAACCTCGTCTCCCCGTCTCTTCAAGAGATAAGCTTGAATCAAGTCATCTTTAAACTCGTTTCTTCAAGAAATGAGATCATTACAAATACACTAACCTCGTTTGAAGAGACGAGGTCGGACACTAATGATCTCGTCTTTTCAAAAGACGAGGTCAACTTGCTTATTCTTAGGATTATTTTTTCATCTGGTGAATTTGTGTAATTTAAAAAAATGATTATTTTTTTCGTTAATCCGAATACATAAGGGATAAAACTAGAAATTACTGAAAATCGAGTACGAAAACTAACCGCTGTTCATTGATATCTCTCTCTTCTTTTTTGCTCACTTGATAAGGGGCTTATAATTTAAGGATTCTAATGGTGGTGTGTGAGCGTGGCGCGTTGGTGAAGTCCGAGGATGTTGTCCTCGTGCATTGGGCTGTCGAGCAAAACATTGTCATAGGCTAGGAGGCCAGAAAGTGGGCTTGGGCCTTAAGCCTTGTTTATATGGAAATAGGGAGGCCATTGCATTGGCATAGCCAGCCTCTACTTGCTACTTTATTTCCCTGTAGTCACCACCAATAGATATTATAGAAATTACAGTGCTCCTAATCCACAAGGGTCATCACATGTTGGAAAAATTTAACTAACTTTGACCCTTTTTGGCTTAAAGAAAACAAATAACAAATAGAAAGGGTTTGTTCTTTAGATAGGTTTTTTTGAAAAGTAGTATATTTTTAGGTGTTTGGCTAATTTTATGAAAATAACCTTTTTTTTAACTTGTTTCTTCCAAATACTTCGATAATGAAAATACAAGATAATTAATAATAAAATATATTTATAATGAAAAATAAATCTACCTAAAAAAATATAAAAAAATTAATAATTAAATTGTTAATAGTAAATGATTGGTAGATAGTAGTCTGACTTTATAATTTGTTTACTCATAAATAAGCTATAATGAGTCTGTATTTTCTAAAATAAGAGAAAAAAATTACAATAATTATCTTATTTTTCTTTAAACAAACATGAAAAAATAAAAAGACAATCTTTTGAATGATATTTTTATCAAAACAAATGACCTTAAAGAAAATACATTAGATCATTCGTATGAACTTTATTTAATGTCCTAAAAGGTTACATGTCAAATTTTTTAAGAAAACTCTTTGATAATGTTACTTCTAAGTTTGGTGTAATTAGCAATTAAAAGCTTTTGGTTCACCTTACCAAATTTTGGATATAATTTTTCTTCTTGATAGTTCCAATATTCTTTGATTATAAGCACGCTAATGATGAAACATAGTCACAAAGTATGTGAAAAACTATGGATTAAAAAGTGGGTAAAGTGAACTTTGGCTTTAACAAAGTATACTTCATGCTATCATTGATGCTGAAAGAGTAGAAGAAATATTATGAACAAAGTCTTCAAGTTGTCATGGTAGTTGTTTAAGTCTTGATGACTAATGAATGGGCTATGTAGTAACATCAACACGGGAATCTTGAACAAAGTCATCAAAACAAGGTAGGGAACATAAAGATAGAGATGAAACATCAAAAAATTGCAGTGGTTGACAAGATAAAGATGTTATTAGTGATGTATCATCCACATTTAACAAAGAAGATGAAGGAAAAAAATGTTTGATGTTGAGGGGAAGAAAATGTTTGTTCAAGAGCAAAAGATGCCTTAAAATATTATATATATGTGTGTGTGTGTGTGCGCGCATGTGTAGTCAATGAAGTGAATATCTAGATCATGAAACTTATATCCCTTTTTGACTTGATGGGTATTTAAAAAAAACACATCTCTTATGTCTATCATCAAATTTATCTCTTGACTTAGAGCTAATGGCTACATGACACAAACAACAAAAGGTTTGTAAAATGTCATAAGAAGGTAATTTGTGGAAAAGTAACTCATATGAATTTTTCCATTATAAAAGTTAAATACTCATTTAGTTCATTCTCCCCAAAATTTCTTAGGGAGATCAACATGAAACCCAAGAGTTATTGTGGTATCCAGTAATGTCTATGTTTTCTTTAGTAACACCATTTTGGTGTGATGTGTAAACAACATTCTTTTGATGACCATGCCTAGTTTAGCAAACAAGCTTTGATAATCTTGAAAAGAACCCCCAATTCACTGTTTATCTTATGTGTTAGGTGTAACCCCCACGTGTTTTTTAGATATGAAAGGAATTGTGATAAATTGAAAAGGTCTTTAACTTAAAAGGCCATCAAGAAAGTCCATAAAATCTGGATGACATGACATGTATAATAAAGGCCCCATATGTCTACATTCATCAAATCAAAAGAATAAATGAACAAGATAATCTAGAAGGAAATAGTAAGCGATAAAATTTTGCAAGTAAACAAGTATCACAAAAGAAATTTTGACAGATCCAAGTTTTTACATTGAGATAAATGTTGCAACTTGGAACAAATAAATGTTCTAACCTATGCAAAAGTTTTATGGACAAGTTACTTGAATAAGAATCAATGAAATACTAATTTGATTAATAGGGATATATGGCAAAGAGGGCAAAGTTGACTTCAAAGACTTTAGAATATGAAGCTCACTTCGCATTTAGCAATCTTGATCGCATACTTAATGATCGAGTCTTAGATAAGGCATTTGTTAGGATGAAACAAGGCAAACAAGTTTGAATAAGCAAGAAGTTGGTGTGTAGATAGCAAATTACAACAAAAATCTAGTGCCAATATCACATTATGAAGGATAAAATGTTAATTTAACAAAACTTATCCAAAGTGAAAAACATCTATAGCACTTCCATCAAGTAACCTTATGTAAATTGGCTTGGAAAGTGTTTAGATATGATAGATGTGAATATGGAGTGACATGATCAAAAGCACTTGTGTCTACAACCCAAGAACACTCATTACCATTCAAAAAATTGTATGAAGCAAAATCAGTTAGCCATTAAAAGAAACACGCTGCAAATCACAAGATTGTTTCTCTTTTAACAACTTGATAGCCACCTGACATATCTTGAAGGGAAACTCTTCATTATTATGCAAAGAGGACACAAAAACCACCATTATTGCCCTTCTTTAAGTGGAGTATTAGTCAATCTTGTATTAGTGTTGACACAGGCTACTACTTTAACACCACTTCTATACTCCAATGATTTATACCATTCTAGAAATCCAATGATTTAAATCAACTTTCTACACTATGTATAGACTTCTTACAATGTGTACACATCATTTTTCCAAACCTTGTTTTCTCATCCATTTTACCATAATATGAATTCTTCTTTTGATTTAGAACAACAAAAGAATCTATCCTCAAGTGCAACACCTCTTGATGTTACTTGCTTTTGCTTTCTGTCTAACAACTAGAAAATATGCCTTAGTTACCAAGGGTAAACGATCTATGGACAATATCTGACTTCTATTGTTTTCACAGATGTCACTAAGACCTATAAGAATCTGAACAAACTTATTTCCTTCATCAATTTTAACAAACATTTGAAATAAATCACATTTACAATTATCAATAGCACCACATGAATGACGTGGAACACTACACAAATCATTTAACTCATTCCATAACCATTTTGGTTTGTCAAAGTACATGGTAACATTAGTAGTCCCTTGCTTAAAATTGATAATCTCACTCTAGGATTGGAATTGCAATGGTTTATTTAACAATTCAAATCATTCACAAGTATTTTCCCAAAGCTTTGTACCTAACTTTGCGTAAATGAATCCTTCTATTATCTCTTCAAACATGGAGTTTAGAATCCTACATATTACCATAAAGCCACATCTAATCCATCTCTATTCAATCTATAAATCCTAGCTAGTTTAGCTTTTGAACATAATGCAAGGTTGATTGAATGACTCTAAATTAACTAATTTGATTCATTGAACAAAACATCTGTAACTACAGTCTCTAGATTATCTAATCCTGATGATGATATAGATCACTACAAAATTGATTGATATTTGCATTCATATTCAGAAATTTTTTTACTATCCATTCAATCCAGTGAAAATCAATGAAATAGTAAAATGATCCAAACACCAGTCATAAGAAATAAAAATCAAATAAAGTCAATGGAATCTAATTGGATTTATGTATGGATTTAAGTTGCTAAAATTTTCAAAATTTCCAAATTAGCCACCAAATCGAAAACCTAAATTTTGAAAATTCAAAAAACATTCAAATATCAAATAAATTAAATTATAACTTCATAATAGTTCTTTAAATGAAAAGTTTGATAAGAAAAATCAAACAATGTCGTTAGGAGCTTTGATTTTGCAAAATTATGATTTTATCCAAAACTGGAAACTTATGCAAATAAAAATTCAAATTGTAATTAACTTAGACTTATTTGGTATGTTAAATCATTATTAGCCCAAGAGGTACATAAAACACCTAAACTGTTAAAACTAACTAAAGTTCTTATACAAAAATAAAATCATGCCACATGATAAAAACACTAAAAAGATATCCTTTTTTCCCTTGTTTAAAACCTTAGGAACCTACCCTACTAGCCTCCATATAAATATCCTCTTTTTTTTTTGTCTTACCTTTTTAGGAAGCCTACTAAAATCCTAAGGTGACTACTTAAACCTAGCCTCTACTTAATGTTAGTTAAGCTAGATTAAAGAAAGATAAACATTAACAGCTGAGATTATCCACTTGCTACTGGGGATTTCAGACATAAATGTGCTAGAAGGAGAAGATGGGTCACAACCTTCACAAAATTCCTAATAAGGTAAGAGCCTGATATTTCAAGGTGTTTTAGTATTTTATAGCTATGTAAGCATGAAAACTTACTTGGATATATTAGTTTATGTTGTGCGTTGTAAGAAATTGGGTGTTGATGTGGTTTTGTAGCTGAAATAAAGGAAGAAACTATATATCAAAGTAAGATAAGATCTTGAGACTAACTATTTTATGTTAAGAATTTCAACAAAAGGAAAATAAAACTTTCCTAATGATGTAAATTGATGAATAAACATGATTTAAGGTTAGGTTTTTTGCTATAAGTTGATGTTAGCAATGGCAAAGTCTTATAAGAGCATATTGGTAAATTGCCAAAAAAAAAAAAAACCATGAAGAAATCGAAGCTACTGTCAAATTAGATATTTTAAGCCTTCAAGTCTTTGATTAGACAAGCTTAGAAAGAAAGAGAAGATACCATCGATGAAATTTAGGATTTAACATAATTATATACCCTTCGGAAGCCTCAAAAGGTGCTCTAAAACCCTTTTGTATAAAAAAACATCAAGTTTGAGCTTGGAACTATAAAAGCCCAGAAGAGCATGACCAAAACATGGGCTTGCAGATCAAGCCATGTAACCCTCTGACCACAAAATTGTGAAAAAACTTAGTTTTCCAAAAGAATACAACAAGTACATAAGGTCATGTACCTACCTATGTTCCTCTCTGACCATCAAAACTTCAAGAGAACATGTTTTCCAGAAAAACACACGAGGTCATGTACATGTCAGTGCTTCTCTTTAGTCTTAAACACAATAAAACCCAAAAGAATATGGGGAGATACATATGCCATGTTTTCTACCTGTGTTCCTCTCAGATCTTAAATACTTTTAACCCCAGAACAGCACCAGGGATACACTAGGTCATGTTTCACCCCATGTACGTTTCTTATACCAAACTTAGGAAGCACACAACCAAAACACGACTAAAAGTATCTAGCCATGTAGAAAAATAAGGAGAGATACACGTACTCATGTACTCTGAATGTTTTTTTCCAACTCCTTCATAACTTGACCAATTCTCACTCAAATAGCATGAAACTTTACCCGGTTCTGCCCTTAACCTTATATAACCTTTCAACACCTTCAAACACAAATTTAATGAGTACTAATACCCCATTCATGATATACATCATCCAAACACTTAACTTTGAAAATGCTTTACACAAACTAAAGTAATCTAAACTTAATAATTGGAATAGGACACTAAGGACTATATGAGTTTAATGCAATATGAGAACCTATTCTTGAAATGTCAAGAATCAAGGCCCACAAATGTATAACCCACTAAAGGTTGGTTAACTTAAGCCTCAAAACTGACTCTAACCTACATAATTCATTAGATAGCTTGGCTTGATGAAACAAATGACCCTTTTAAACATTGGTTAAATTAAAGTGACCCAGATGTAACAAACAACACAAATGAAATAAAGTTAGTAAACCTTGAACTAATTTCCCAACTTTAATTATGAACAGTTATTGAATATCAAGCTTGAAAAGGTATAGCAAGCTCATAACAATTGATAGGTACATAATTGTGTAATGCCCTAACCTATAGGACATTATCAGCCCACCACATGTCCTTAATAAAGATGGATATGCTAAGCTATAAAATTTCATTAATCCAAATAACATCAATATCACCAATTACCCTCAATAAGGTAACATTAATACTTAAAAATAAAATTTCCTTCAATCATCTATAGCATGAACTAAAAACTGACTTAAACATCGTAAGAAAATCCCTAAAAACAAAAAAGATCTTAAAAGCTAAACAAATCATCATATGGTCTTTTTAACACTACTATATCTACAATCTAAGAATCCAAATATCAGTAGGATATTTCCACTATCGCTCTCCTCGTAGTCACGAATAGATCACAGCTCGATAAATCATATACTATTATATCTTCACCTATTCTTGAAAAAAGATAAAATAATGAGTGAAAACACCTAACGCCCAACCCGAAAACACATGCACATGAACAAGCAATAAGCAATATCACACAGGACTTAATATCTAATGCAATAAACACAAGTTATTATCTTCAACTAGCCAAAAAACATCACAGTTCAGAATAATTCATGACTAGTCCAAACCTGGAGTATCTCGAGACTCCCTAAAAACAACCAATATAAAAAAGGTAATTATATACATATATGTGTGTGGGAATCTCCCACACACCGAGAGTCGTACTCACATACTCTTAAAACCAGAATCATCTCTAGGTGCAACTCCACTCGAGACAATACCACACAAGGGTCATCAGGTTACCAGCGATAATATCATACTTACATGGCCTTTACTAATGCAACCAAGCACAAGCAACAAACTTTTCAATTATGCCATATAGTAATTAATTCAATTTACAATTCTTAACCTACACACACAAACAACAAGTAAGCTAAAGTTATACCTGAAATTAACTTTTAGGAGCAACAAGCTTAACTTCACAAAAACCTATCACAATCAATACTCATTAAAAATATATTTCCACAAAACAATGATAATTCCATCATCATCAAAACCTTAAATTGAGAAGAATCACAAAGCTTTAGAGTCATAAACACCTTCTCCTTTGGATTGTAGAACCACAAATTCTCAGATACCAAAAATTACGGGTTTTCCTCCCCTCTCCAAAAACTTGATTCACTTTCAAAATCCACGAAGAAATTTTGGAAAAGATAACATTTTTAAACCACTAATAGAATCAAAAGGACCACTTAATTGTTTCCTCCGTTCTTCTTCCTCTTTGAAGCGAAAATCAAAACTTTGATAGATATCTTAGGGTTTCTAAAAACTCTTCCAAACACTATAACTCCTTCAAAATCAATCAAGAACGCAAGAAAAATATCACACTTTTAGATTATCAAAAGAATAGAAAAGATTTAACGTAATTATTTCTTGATTCTTTTTCCTCTTTAATTACAAACACTAAATCTCAACAATAACTCAGGTTTTTTTCCAAAACATTGACTCCCTTTAATATTAACAAGAAATTTATGGAAAAAGATCATTATTAAATCACCAAATGATAAGACAAATCACTTACTTATTCCTTGATCTTGGTCCTTCTTAAAGTAAGATCAATAGCTAGAGATGATTTCTAGGGTTTCCAAGAGCTTATGGGAGGTTATAGGAGAGGGAAATAAGGCTATGGCTATTTATAGATTATGCAAATTCTTAAAACTCTGAAACTATACATTGGCATGTAAGCTCATGGCTTAGGAACATACGCTGACGGCTTTGAAATAAAACATAGGCAGCTTACTCGAAGATGGAAAAGTCGAACATCCAACACCAGCCATATGCTGATAGCCTTCTTTGTCAACACTATCAGCCTTCTAAACCAATTCTGGCGGCGTTCTCACCCAACATTGATGGCCTTGAGGCTGGCCTTCGACCTCCTCCTACAACCCTTCGTGAACAATTTCCACTTAATCAATTCCGTTTGCTATAAATCAAATATAATTAATACCTTTATTAATATGACCATAAACCCCTTTTATAAATCCATATATGACAACTTTGCCATTCATTATATTTTTTCTGTATATTACATTTCTCTCTCCTCCTAAAAAAAAACTTTTGTCCTTAAAAGTTACTCTGGATTTCTATAACTCTTTTAAATTCTTATTTCCAATCCGTAATCTATGCTTCCATCTGCTTTTCGGTATTTAGTTGCTTTATTCAATTATTGATTTTCACTCATATTCTCCTATTTTCAAAACTCCTTTTTTGCTTTCTCAAATGATTATCTCTATCGACTTCAATTCATTCATTGTCTTCATAACGCATACTTTTATTATGTAGATTTGTGATAAGTAATTTTTACTTTATATTTTTCATAAGATTTTGAGCTTAATTTGCTAAGAATTTCTAATAAAATCATGTAAAAATTATGTTTTGATAAATAATGTTGTTTTAAATCTCTTAGAATAAATTAAGGAGTAAGCAAGTGTTTTAATGCAGATTTGGAGCCAAAAACAACAATTAAAGTAAAAATACAGAAGCCGAACCCTAAAAAGACATAGCCGATGCCAAACAGAGAAAAAAGACAGCAAAAACTGGTCTATCGAGCCTCATATGTGAGCTCTCGACATGACCCTCGACTTCAGTCGAAGCGATCGAACATCATTATGAAGAAAATACATTGTCAAGCTTTAAAGTCAAGCTTTAAAGTCAAGCCTCAAAACTCGACTCTCGACAATTGTTTAACAACCAATTCTTCATCATATTTGCTCGAGACTCAATAATTTGACCTTTACTCTCTCAATTTTACCTCGATAGAGCAATGAACAAAAACACACAGTTTACTTAGGAATTTCCTGCGAGCCTGCTTGAATACGAGCCTCGACCAATAGAGCACGTGACCCTTGACGAGTGTTTTCACAACTCGTTTGCCGTGTGAAATGTTATCAAATTCTGTTAGAAAGGATTTGTCGAATCTGCCACGTGTCAAATAAAGATGGCCATGCTTTTGTATTTAGTAGTCTATAATAAACATGCAAGAGTGCATTGTAAAGTTTGTACCAACAGTGTAAATCAGTATTAATGTAGAGTAGATTTCTGAAGGATTTTTGGATAAAAGAATTTCCATTTCTTTTTACTTGAAATTTTCTTCTTTTTCTAGGTAAAATCAATTCAACCCTATGTTTGTAATTTTTATGAATTTCTGAGCAATTAATTGATTCATCTTTTGAAATTGTTTTATTTCTTCTTATTTGTGCTTATTTGATAAATCCATGGAGAAATAATCTCCTACAGCTTAGGGATTACGAATCCAATTCCCAATTCTGTCTTATTTCAAATGCGCTTTCAAGTAAATTTGATTGGGTTTGTAATTAGTAATTTGAATTTAACTTGTGGTTTTTAAAGGAATATATTCTTTTAGATCTACAATTGATTTTAATTGAATAGATTGAGATATCATTCAACTGAATAGATCTATGGTTGCTAATAGAGTCAATATTAACTACCTCTTGTCAATGAATGGGTAAACACTTTATGTCACTTGTTTCAAAAATTCATTATTCTTTATGCAGATCTAATTAAAACTTCATATTACTGGTTTTAGCTAGACCTAGAACTACTGACTTTGAGAGGAGCTTTAGTTTAAATTAGAGAATCCGATGGTATAAACACACCATGTCAAACAGCTTTCAAGAAGTTATTGTTCTTAAGAAATCATTCAAACAAGGAATTGGTGAAGTAATCCTGAGCTACTATTTCATAGAAGTTACAGGCTTATTTCTCATTTTGCCCATTAAACATTTGTGAATATTTCTAACTTAGTCTAGTTTATTTTTCTTTATGATTTCTAAAATCTTTCTTTAGCTAGACAATTAATGGGATTAGGAGTATACTAGCTGTCAATCATTCCCTTGGGACCGATCTAAATCATTTACTATGCTACATTTGATGGGTATGCTTGCCCTGTGAGACCGTAGTTACTGGTTTAGAAAACATTTATAAATTTGTAAAACTCAATCAATGATCAGTGGAATTTGAACTTTGAATTTCACAAAACATTATATTAATAACAACACAAACCAAGTTTTCTAGCGTCGCTGTCGGGGAATGGTGTCGGATTCAATTGTTGAAGCCCAATAGGGCAATAGTAGAAATTAATTTTCATTTATTGTTCTAGCAGCTTTAATTTTTGTAAATATCTTTTTTATATATGTACTCTGATTTGTACATATCTTTTATTAAACTAACCTTTCTTTTTGTTCTTGTATATACATGTTCATTTATTTTCTTTTCTATACTTTTTCTATATTTATCCTATTGTATATATTTCAGTTTAAAATTCTTTAATTCTTTTAATTCTTTTATTGTACATACTTTTTTTTGTTATTCTTGTTTGTTTCTTATCCTGTTAATTCTTTTATTTGTTATTCTTTTAATTAGTTCATTCTTTGTATAAATTTTTCTTTTTTTTAATTTATTTTTCAAATAAAATGTAGGCATATGACTATGAATCAATCTAAATTCTTGTTTCATTTGATCCAAAACCACAGTGTATAAGTCGAAAAAGCAAACAACCAAACATGACTGACCATGGTGAAGTTCAGAAAGGTACTGAACAACATAGGGAGAACCAACTCAAAACTATGATTGACTTCTATAGACCCAATTTAAGGGAGCAGATACTAGCATTAACAGACCTAGAGTTGATGCTAATTACTTTAAGATTAAATCAAACATCATCCAGATGGTTCAGCAGATGGTCCAATTTGATGGCTTACAAGATGAGGACCCCAATAGCCATATATAGCAGTTCCTAGAAATTTATGACACATTCAAAATAAATGGTGTGTCTGGGGATGAGATCAAGTTGAGATTATTTCCATTTTCCCTCGTAGGAAATACTAAAAAATGGTTGAATGGATTACCAAATAATTCCATCTCCATTTGGCAACATATGGCTAAAAATTTTATGAGGAAATATTTCCTACCTTCTAGAACAGCCAAGTTGAGAGCTGACATTGCTCCATTCCACTATATAGATTCTGAAACATTGTATGAAGCTTTCAAGAGATGGAAGGAGTTGCTGGCAAGATGCCCACACCATGGACTGCCTAAATGGACCCAAGTATAAACCTTCTACAATGGATTGATCTATGGGACCAGGCAATTAATAGATGCAGCTACTAGAGGAAGTCTGAATTACAAATCCCTTGACGAGTGCTTAAACCTGTTTGAAGATATGGCTAACAACCATTACCGATGGTCTTCTATGAGAGCCAAGAAGGAAAGATTAGGAGGAGTTTTTGAGCTTGATGCTATGTCAAATTTGACCGCTAAGATTGAGGCTCTAAGTAGAAAAGTGGAACATTTGTATGTAAGGAAAACCCAAGTGAATATGGTTGCTGAGTTTCCTGAACAAAATACTGAAGGAATGACCTTTGAGAGATGTGAATTTATAAACAGTTTTTCTGGCAAAAAATCTAACCTTTACAGTAACACTTACAATGGTGGTTGAAGGAACCATCCAAATTTCCAGTAGAGTAACAAGTTTCAAAATCAATTAAACCTACTCAATTTTCAAAAACCACCAGTACAAAGGTTAGGAGCTTATCAGGGAAACAACAAATCTCTTGAAGATATAGTTTCCCATTTCATCAAAGCTTCTTAGAATAGGTAGCATGGGATAGATGCAACCTTGAGAAATCATACTACTGCCATTCATAACCTAAAGAACCAGCTTGGCCAAATTTCCAAAATTCTTGCAGAGAGATCTTCAGGATCATTACCTTCAAATACTAAACCCAATCCACGTGATCAAAGCAAGAATGATTGATTTCTAAGATGATTATCCTATACCTTTCCTTTCTGTTTATTTTTTACAAAACAATTTAGTTGTTTTAAGGGATTGATAGGACGAAAGTTGTCCTAAGACAAAATTTGTGTAAATTTTTATGATGAATGCAATGGATTAATTTTGTTATATCATGTGCTTGAATGAAATGATTGATGAATGTAGTTATATATTACTATATGGAAATATTGTGCAGGAACAAGTTTTAGCCTCGACAAATTTGAGGAGAATGATAAAAGTCGAGCCTCATTGCCGAGCCCTCTCATTTGACCATCAACAATGTTAAATTCTTTTTGTAAATAAAATAATAGAATTTTTTTCCCTCACATTCTTCCTTTTCGAATAAGCCGCGACTTTGTTTTTAAGTCGAGTGTCGTTTATTCTTTATTTATTTAATCTTAAATGAATAAAACAACAAGTTATGTCATTTTCAAGCTTGGCTCTTAAAAAGTTTTGAAAATAAAAAGACTGTTCATTCTACACTCGACATAAACACTATTCTTACACTCGAAAAAAAAAATATCTATCACTTGCATTTACAAAATTTTTCACTAAAAACAAATCCCACAAACCTTCCAACATCTCAAAGCTAAAACCATATCAGGTATGCTTTATATTTTCTTTCTTTTCTAAATTTTTACTGTTATATAATGTGTTCTGTATTTTTAGGGTTTTTCAAACTTTCTGTATGAACTTGATAAAAATGATGAATTGTTGTTTTTAAAGTAGTTTGCTAAGTAATGTTATTCTTTAAACTTTGCGTAAATAGTTACAAACTTCGTTTTCTTCTCAGACTCATTAAGTTCTGTAGAAACCCTAGTTTGTCTCTGATTATTCAAAATAATAAACAAAATAGAAATGTGCATTTCAGTTATAAGTAAATATGAACTAATGTATGTTATCTCTTTTTGTAGAAAAAAATGGCACCAAAAAAACAACCCACACAATTCCAAGTAAGTACCCAAGCTCTTGAAAATCTGTCTGTTGATGATAGAGATAGATTTAATCTGTTTTTACCCTAGAAAAAGATTGTAGAGAATGTTGTAGTAAATGGGGCTTATTAAGGATTTTTGGCATGGAAGAAGACTTTTTAAAATATTTTGAAGATGTTGTATAGAGGAAGGTCTTTGAAATTAAGAAGTGTATATGTTGGCACTACTTAGCCTTTATGGCTAGTTTGAAAATGGAAGAAGAAGTGCCCAGCTTAGGTAGTATAGTAAAGTTCTATCTATGCATTTGTGAATACAGGGAGGTCCCAATGAGAACATTTATATATGCTATGGGGTTGTATGAGGATGAAGGATATCTGGGAGAACCAAATTCCAGGAGTTGCCCTTGAAATACCTGAAGAAGATTTCAGGAAATTTTTAGAGGAGGAGATTGAAGGGAGATTTGCTCCTTCAAGGACCACAGGGTCGAAATTTAGGAATAAGAGTATGCGGATGCTGCACTATATGCTGATAAAAAGTATTTTTTCTAAGTTAGAAGGAGGGTCAACAATCTCTAAAGCTGAGCTGCATCCTATTATCAGCATATTGAGAGGGATTAAGATAAATGTAGGGCTATTGGTAGCTTGTAGGCTCAAGTATCAAGCCACACTAAACTGCAAAGGAATATTCCTTTGTGGCTTGATCATAAGGATTTTAAGGAATTTAAGAATGTGGCTAGAGCAGGGGCCAACTGACCTAGCGTGCAAATATAAGGAGCTTCAAAAGAAGGTTTTTAGGGAATGGAGACTAGTAGAAGTGGTCACAACAATAGAACTAAGGTTAGACCATGACCACTAGTTGAGCCCCAGCTTTTTCAAGAATCAGCTACACCAGCTGAACAACAGATTTTTGAGCCATATATCCCCCTTCTACAAGAAGAACCTCCTTTACCACAACCTGAAGCTTTTGCATTAGAAGTTACACAGCCCTCTTCGGTAAGCTTCCACAAATTAGACAATGAAGTTATTGAGATGAAGGGAAAGTTTGTTGATTTGGAAAAGAGTATAAAGGAGGGTATGGACAATCTAAGAAGCATGATGTCCAATATTTTAGATGTAGTCTCAAGGCTACTTCCACAACCCACAACATCTAAATCACCTCCTTCACACCCTATCTTGGCAGAGTCACATCCTGATGATAATGATGATGACAATGATGGCAAACCACCATCTCCATACACGCTACATCACCTATACCATACACTGAGCCCATACATACAGAAAACCTTGAACCATAACTCAAATACACTCACCACCTGTAAATATAGAACCATACACATCACCACCAAGACAAATCCTAAACACAAAACCATCCCAACAATTGGTTGAGTCACATACTCAGAATATTTCTGAGGACAATGAAGCCATTGGTCAACCACAACCCATTCTTTCACCTCAACCACCAGTAATGGAGACTTTACAATTAGCTCCAGTTGTATATACATTAAAAAGGAAGAAGAGAACATAGTAACCAACAATAAGGAGAAGGAGGATGATCCTTCCAGTAGACTCAGAGTTGGATGAAAGTCTAACACCACCAGATTTATCATAGACAATAGTGGAGCCAGTTTTTGTAGATGTTCCAACTATTCCTCAAGAGAACACTCTTATAGTGAATACAACCAGAACCCTTTAAGTGACTTAGTCCAAAAGGTTGTACAAGAGGTTGGTTTAGAAGAAAGGATGGTAGCAGAGGATAGGCTTATTAGTGAAGAATTTAATGAAGCTGCCATAATAAGGATAGAAATAATAGAGGAAGTAGCACCCCCATAAGAAAGAACCATAGAGCCAGTTTTAATAAATGCTCTAGATTTTTCAGATGCTATACCTCTTCAACAAGCACCTCCTAGGTGCACAATTTTGGAGATAGTGGAACTCAAAGACAATTGGAGGATGAAAGATGGGCCCAAGGAATCCCTGAGGAACATACTCCAACATGGGATCAACTTGAAACTTTCTATTCTCCATGCCTCCAAATAAAAGCAGCCACAGACCATGAAGAGGGGAATATTCAATTAGAAACCCCTGTGACTCATGGTGCTCCACAACAACAGCAGTAACAACTTCCTAGAGATACTCCTCAAGACAAGGAGGACTCCCTCACAATAACCCAATTGTTGGAGGCTACTAGGGAAGAAAGGATTCGTATATTAGAGCAGTGGCAGAATGAGATATAGAGAGAGAGGCTCAAAGACAATTGGAGGATGAAAGATGGTCCTAAGAAATCCTTGAACATACTCCAACATATCAACTTAAACTTTCTATTCTCCATGCCTCCAAATAAAAGCAACCACAAACCATGAAGAGGGAATATTCAATCAAAACCCCTATGACTCATGTGCTCCACAACAACAGCAGTAACAACTTCCTATAGATACTCCTCAGATGAGGACTCCCTCACAATAACCCAATTGTTAGAGGCTACTAGGGAAGAAAAGAAAAAAAAATGAGGGAAGAAGTTCAAAAGAAGATTTATGAATCCTATAAGAGATCAAAGGAGCGAACAAGGAGGATCTATCAAATGAAGTCCTTTGTTACTTGGATTGAAGTTAGGAGATTAACAAAAGCCATGGAGGCTAAAAAGAAAAAGAAAGCAGAAGCTCAACTTCAAACTCTAACACAACCAGTAAATGAATCATCTCAGCCAGAGATTATTGAAGCCCTTCAAGGAATAGAGGAAATGGCTAAAGATGATGAAGATTAAAATGATGATAGCCTCCTATACAGTGAAGATGAAGAGGAAAGGAGGAGAGAAGAAGAAGCCAAACAGAAGAGATTGGCTCAACTAAAGAGTGATGCTGCTATGCCTAAAGAATGCAAGAAGAACTAGATAGAGAAGAAAGGGTAGCACAAAAGAATAAAGAACTTAGTCCTCTACCAGATCCTACCAGTGAAGCCCCTAGAAGTCAAGCCAGTAGAGGTAGAGGCATGGCGAATGAAAGGGGCAGAGGAAAGATTGTTGATGGAGGTAGAGGAAGAGCTAATCAAAGAAGTAGAGGCAGGAATAAAAACAGGGGTGGAAGACAATGAAGAAGAGAAGAGGTAGAGACCCTATGAAGACTTTCCCAGGCTAAGAAGAGGAAAAGGGAATGAATTTAGTAGAAGTTTCAAATATTGGCTGGGAATGGACCATTGAAGAAGCTAATTTTTCTTTATTCTTATTCTTTTTAGTTTAAACATTTGTGTAATTACTGTACAATCATTCTTTATTCTTCATTCATTTCAATAAAATGTGGATTCTTTCCTTTTTATTCTTTATGCATATTTTCTGTTTCTTTATAAATTGCTTTTTGTCCATAACTCTATCAAGGCACTGATTGAGCCTCGATAGTAACATTTGTTTTTGCCAAGTTCTTTGTGAATCACAGACTTAACAGGTCTCAACAAACCAAGTTTACCCCAAGCTTACACAAGAGATAAGTTTTCTTAACTTCTCAAGTTCTTTTTAATTGTGCTTTAATAATTTGTATCCCCTAACTGTTCACTTAAAATGATATATGTTGTGGATAATGTTTGACTTAAATGTGGGGAAGGGTTAACCAAGATAAAGGAGTCTAATAACTTAATAATTTGCATGAATAGAGTATGTACTGATATAGATCAAGTTTCTCAAACAAATTCATATGAATTCAATGAAATGGTTAAAATTTGACAAATTTTTTTCGAAAAATCACTCAGTATAATGAATTATGAAATTTTCTTGAAGCTGAACAATTTTTTACTTTGTGTAAATCAATTGATAGTATCCATGTGAAGCAGTTTTACTTATTATTTATTTTAGAATTTTAAAGCTAGGATTAACTTAAGGTCCTTAGGAAGGCTACTCAAATTATCTTCTAAAAGCTAAAATAATTAGTATGTTTCCCAAATTAGTCATTTTGAGAGCCGTTTTAATTTGTGGTGAATGATCAAGTGATAATCATAACTTGATGATTTTTCCTTGTGCATACCAAGTAAAAACAAAACAAAAATTAAAAACAAAACCTGCGCTTAGAATTGGAATGGGATTGGGTTGGTCCCTCAGAAGAGCAACTTCTTGTCCCCTCTTTCAATTTCAAAAGCCACAAAAAAAAAAAAAAGCAAAAAGATGCGAGCAACACCCCGTCCAAAGGTTATGACAAGATGCAGGCAACACTCTGTCCCTCTGAAGCTGTAAATAACGAATAAAATTAAGGAATAAAAAGCACAAATAAGGAAAAAGATTCAGGGAATGATCTGATGAACATGCATTCACTCTAGATTACTCTGCTTAGAGAAATGATTAATAGATTACATACTTTTATATATAAGGGGATAAAAGATGATTTGGTTTTCTTCTTATTCTGATTGATCTTTTGAATAATTTTTTCTTAAATTCTTTATTAAATAATGGGAGTAAAAGCTGATTTACTTAGATAAGCCAATTGATTTTTGCAAAAGTAAATTTATTTCAGTCAGTAAAGATAATTAATTTTTCAGAATGCTGAGATGATTTACGCTTGAGATATTTAAGTCAAATAAACCATTCATGATTTGTTTTCTTAAATAAGCCTTGTGATCTTTAATTTGTTTTATTTGCTTGAGGATAAGTAAAGACTTAAGTGTGGGGGAATTTGATAAGTCATTTTTACTCTATATTTTTCATAGGATTTTGAGCTTAATTTGCTAAGAATCTCTGATAAAATCCTGCAAAAATAATGTTTTTGACAAATAATGTTGTTTTGAAGCTCTTAGAATAAATTAAGGAGTAATCAAGTGTTTTAATGCAGATTTGGAGAAAAAAAACAATTAAAGTAAAAAATGTATAAGTCGAGCCCTAAAAAGACACAGCTGAGGCCAAACAAAGAAAGAAGACAGCAAAAATTGGTCTATCGAGCCTCATATGCAAGCCCCCGACATGACCCTTGACTTCAGTCAAGCAATCAATCATCATTCTAAGAAAATACATTGTCAGCCTCAAAACTCACCCTCGACAATTGTATTGACAGACCAATTCTTCATCAGATTTACTTCGAGCCTCAATAATTTGACCTTCGACTCTCTCAATTTTACCCTCGATAGAGCAATGTACAAAAATGCACAGTTTACTTAGGAATTTCCTAAAGTTGAGCCTAATCTTGCTGAATACGAGCCTCAACCAATAAGCACGCGACCCTTGACGAGTGTTATCACAACTTATTTGTGCGTGAAAAGTTATCAAATTCTGTTAGAAAGGATCTGTCGAATCTGCCAAGTTTCAAATAAAGATGGTCATGCTTTCTATACCTAGTAGTCTATAAATAAACGTGCAAGCATGCATTGTAAAGTATATACCAATAGTGCAAATCAGATTAATAGAGAGATTTTGAAGAATTTTTGGGTAAAAGAATTTTCATTTCTTTTACTTGAAAATTTCTTTTGTTTTGTAAGTAAAATCAATTTAACCCTATGTTTTTAATTTCTACGAATTTCTGAGTAATTAATTGATTCATCTTTTGAACTTGTTTTATTTCTTCTATTTGTGCTTATTTGATAAATCAATGGAGAAATAAACTCTACTGCTTAGGGATTACGAATCAAATTCCTGATTATCTGATTTCAAATGCGCTTTCAAGTAAATTTGATTGGGTGTTTGTAATTAGTAACTTGAATTTAACTTGTGGTTTTAAAGGAATGGTGCATTTTTTAGATCCATGATTGATTTCAATTGAATAGATCAGAGATCATTCAATTGAATAGATCTGTAGTTGCTAATGAAGCAATCCTAACTACCTCTTGCCGAGGAATGGGTGAAGACTTTCTGTCACTTGTTTCAAAAATTCATTGAGTTGTCTTTTTAAAACAATGGATTCATATTCTTTATGCAGATCTAATTAAAACTTCATATTACTGGTTTTAACTAGATCTAGAACTACTACTTGAGAGGAGCTTTAGTTTAAATTAGAGAATCCGGCGGTATAAACACCATGTCAAACAACTTTCAAGAAGTTATTGTTCTTAAGAAATCATTCAGATAAGGAATTGGTGAAGTAACCCTAAGTACTTTCATAGAATTACAAACTTATTTCTCATTTTGCCCATTAAACATTTGTGAATATTTCTAACTTAGTCTAGTTTATTTTTCTTTATGATTTCCTAAAATCTTTCTTTGGCTAGATAATTAATGGGATTGAGAGTATACTAGCTGCCAATCATTCCTTTAGGACCAACCTAAATCATTTACTATGTTACATTTGATGGGTGCGCTTGTCCTGTGAGACCATAGTTATTGGTTTACAAATTTGAAAAACTTGGTCAATGATTAGTGGAATTTGAACTTTGAATTTCACAAAACATTATATTAACAGCAACACAAACCAATTTGATGCACTTCATTCATACTTACATGATATGCTTTGAGATTATCATTTAAACTTTTTGGCAACGTCTGTCATAAATTTTGCTTCTATTTATCATCTTTTCCTGTTGAAAACCTTCCTTGCACAAAATCTCCAATTCAATTCCTTGATATTTAGATTCCTAATGCACTTTAGCTCTATCATTATCACTCCTACAGATCCATCCATTTCGTTAATAATAGATGATTATTCTTCACCTGGTTTTATATCCTTCCACTTCTATTCATTCTTTTTCTCAATGAAAGATCTTCCTTTGTTTGAACACTTATATCTCTTTAACTCATAAGTTAACCATTACATCCTCCAAAACAATTGTATGATACATTGTACAAAAATCAATCCAAGTCATTACCATTATTTAATCATCATACCTCACCTCTAATTACTACCGTTTCCATTGAAACATCTTTACAATGTAATCACTTTATAATGCCTCAATTAATATTTAGAAAACTCAAATCATGGAATTTGAAAATTTTCAACCCTAACTCTAAAGATCAAATCTCACATTGTTCTGTCATTCTTAGATTTCTCATACCTTAAGACTCACTAAGATCATATTTTCTTCTAGTAATTTCTCTTCCACGTGTCCATTCATATCTTCATAAGATTCAACTAACCTCTTAGTTATACTAGTTATTTCAATATTTTTCATCTATTCTTCAACATGATCTTTTTCACTTATCTTCATGTCTACAATATTGTCATCTCATATCAATAGAATTATTTATATTTTCTCTTACTTCATTAATCATATTTTTTCATTTTTGACCATTCATCATCATACCGATACATGTTATCTCAAATTTTATTGTAATTCACATTAAATACACCTTCAACTTTAGCATGAAAATTTTCTCCACCTTTACAATAACCTTCAATTTAGTAATCAAATTCTTCTCTACTATCTTTATAATTACTACTATGTACTTCAAGATTGTATAAAAAATGACATCCATCTAATAGACTAAACTCCACTGCTAGATTATGACAATCAATCACAACATAATACTTTTTCAAACAATCTACTCCCAAAATTACAACAAATTCTATCTTATCCAAAATTACAAGATCTACAGGTAGATATTTGCCTTCTATCTCTACATCCACACGGTGCCATTTCTCAAAGTGTATTTACAAGCAAGCATTCAGTCATATACAAATGACTCAAAGTTGTATGAAAACTTGCACCAAAACTTGATTATATTAATCCATCAGTTATATGTGTCTCACTTTGATACTGGTGCTTACCTAAAAGGACTTGAATTCTCTATGTCTCAAAACGTTTTATCTTATTCAAGCCTTGCTCAATGTCTTTGCCTTTTTGACCATAGCTGAATAATTGGTTAAATCCATCAAATTCACATGATGCCAAGTCTCATGTTCTAACCCTGTAATAAACTTGCTCACCAAATTCACATCGCTTTCTTATAATTATTATTCCACATGATCCTTCATACCTTTTCATAAGATTTAATGATTCTCTTATCTATATAAGTCATTCTCAAATTCTTTTCATCTATTCTTAAATAATGATTCTTCTCATTTCACTATCTACACATTTATGTTCATTAAGCCACCAATCACATTTTACACTACCATCCTATATCTGAATTCTCATGCTTCTTAATTATGTCACTAAATCCTTCTATTCCACTACAGTTATCTATCTTTTCACCTTAAAACCAAATTTTCTATTCAAAATCTTTACTAACTTCATTTTCCTTCATTGACTTTGTATCATGTATACCACACTTCTTACTATATTTGAAAATTAAATCTCTAAAATTCCATCTCCATTAATGGAATTGTCCCAGGTGATCACTCTAGCCATATGCTTCTTGCTTCTTAACCATCAATTATTTGCTCTCATAATGAGAAAATAGGAGACATACTCCACCTTATTTTCAGGAATATCTAAGGCAGCAAAGATCTTCTCTACCTCTTCCATTCATAGTTATGCCTCAAGTGGCCTCTTAGGCATTAGTTTAAACTTATACAGTAAATCCACAAATTTGTTTAAACTCAGTACATCAGACTATCTAGCTCCATTTCCACCATTCCCATTGTTTCTTTGAGTCTCTTATCTCATATTCTATTTCTGTTGGGTAACTACTCTCAAAAGAGTATTCATTGCCTGCATAGTCCGTGCAACATTCACTAGCAACTATTGACCTACAAGTGGGGGGCAGTGGTGGTGGTAAATATTGTGGTAATGGATTATGAGTTGGCTAGTTCTCATGTGATTGCCCTCTATTAACTTCCTCTTCACCATCTCTAAGGAACCAACATCTGGTGCTCTTCTTCTTAATGGCATGCTAATAGGTTAAACAATGAAAACATAAGAACAGGGATATAACATATCAAAACACTGCAGATACTACAAGATAACAACATATTAACTAATAGCAACCCTAAACAATTACTACCCCGCTCATCAATGCTCACCATCCTAAGAAGTTCATAACTTAAATCTAATAAGATTTAAAACCTATTGCTCTAATACCAATTAAGCTATAACATGCTAACCTATAGGCATTATCAGCCCGTCACGTGTCCTTAACAGTGATGGATATGCTAAGGCTATAAAATTTCTCTAATCCACAAATAAACATCATATATCACCAATTACCCTCAATAAGGTAACATTAATACTTAAAAATAAAATTTCCTTCAATCATCTATTAGCATGAACTAAAAACTGACTTAAACATCATAAGAAAATCCTTAAAAACATTAAAAGATCTCAAAAGCTAAACAAATCATCATATGGTATTTTTAACTACTATTTCCAATCTAAACAATCTAAATATCAGTAGGATAATCAAATCTACTATCGCACTCCTCATAGTCCATGAACACATCATGGCCCGATAAATCATATACTATTGGATCTTCACCTATTTTTGAAAAAAGATAAAAGCATGATCGAAAACACCTAGTATGCCAAACCGAAAACGCATGCACATGAACAAGTAATAAGTACTATCACATACAACTTAATATCTAATGCAACAAACACAAGTCATTATCTTTAATTAGCCAACAAACATCACAGTTCAGAACCATTCATGACAAGTCTAAAACCTGGAGTATCTCAAGACTCCTTAAAAACAACTAATATAGAAAATAGGTAATATATACATATATGGTGTTGAGAATCTCCTACACACCTAGGGAGTTGTACTCGCACTACTCCTAAACTACTAGAATCATTTCTAGATGCAACTCCACTTGGGACAATACCACACAAGGGTCATCAGGTTACCAGTGATAGTATCATGCTCTACATAGTCTTTACTAACTACAGCCAAACACAAGCAACAACCTTTTTAATTATAGGCCACATATTAATTAATTCAATTTACAATTCTTAACTTATACGCACAAACAACAAGTAAGCTAAGGTCGTACCTGAATTAACTTTTAAGAGCAACAAACTTAGCTTCACAAAAATGCATGATTACAATCAAATACTCATTAAAAATATATTTTCACAAAACAATCATATTTTCATCATCATCTAAACCCTAAAATAAGAAGAATCACAAAGCCTTAGAATCATACATACCTTTCTCCTTTGGATTGTAGAACCACAAATTCTCAAATACGAAAAATTACAGGTTTTCCTCTAATTCTCTCCAAGAACTTGTTTCGTTTTCAAAATCTACCAAGAAATTCTAGAAAAGATTACATTTTTAAGCCACCAATAGAATCAAGAAGGATCACTTAACTATTTCCTCCGTTCTTCTTCCTCTTTGAAGCGAAAATCAAACCTTTGATAGATATCTTAGGGTTTCTGCAAAAACTCTTTCAAAAACTATAACTCCCTTCAAAATCAATCAAGCACTCAGAAAAATATCACACTTTTAGATTATCAAAAGAATAGAAAAGATTTAATGTACTTATTTCTTAATTCTTTTTCTTCGTTGATTGCAAAACACTAAATCTCCAACACTAACTCAGGTTTTTCTCCAAAACTTTGACTTCCTTTAATATTAACAAGAAATTTATGAAAAAAGATCATACTATTAAATCACCAAATGATTGAGACGAATCACTTACCTATTCCTTGATTCTTTTCCTTCTTAAAGCAAAATCAATAGATAGAGATGATTTCTAAGGTTTCCAAGAGCTTATGAGAGGTTATGAGAATAGGGAAATAAGGCTAGGGCTATTTATAGATTATGGAAATTCTTAAAAATCCAAAAATATACACTGACATGTAGGTTGACGGCTTAGAAACATACTTTTGCAGCCTCGAAATAAAACACAGGTAGCTTACTCGAAGATGGAAAAGTCGAACATCCAATGCTGGCCATACGTCGATGGCCATCTTTGTTAATGCTAGCGGCCTTCTACACAACGTCAACGGCATTCCCACTCAAGGCCGACGGCCTTGAGGCTGGCCTTTGGCCTCCTCCTACAACCCTTCGCGAACAATTTCCACTTGATTAATTTCGTCTTATAAATCCATATATGATAATTTTACCTTTCATTATAATTTATTTATCAGTATATTGCATTACCCTGTAATGCTTCGAAACTCTATCCACTAAGATATTATCCGCTTTGGTCACATGCCATACAGTTTTGTCCTTTTAGTGTCAACACTTTCCAAGAGGTCACCCATCATGGGATTGCTCTACACAAAGCATGCTTAGCTTTGAAGTTTCGATGAACTCTAAGCCATTACACCAAAAGGTGCCTCTGTGATTAGAGTTCCACCATCTATATATACGGGGTATTACATACTCCTCCAATTATAGAACTGATATCCTATAATACTATCTGTAACGCTCCGAAACTCTATCCACTGAGGTATTAACCGTTTTAGCCACACACAGTACGGTTTTATCCTTTTGGTGCTAACATTTCCTAAGGGGTCACCCATCATGGGATTACTCTACACAAAACACGCTTAACTTTGGAGTTACAACAAACTCTAAGCCCTTATACCAAAAGGTGCCTCTATGACTAGAGCTCCACCATCTATATTTGAGGGGTATCACAAATTACGTGTTGCTTGCTAAGCTAATATTAATAATCGGACTAAGAATTTAAACTTGACTTAATTGAGTGTTGGTTGTTGCTTAGTCACTCACTTTAGGAGTAGCAACCCTAAACTGGTTTGCAAGCTTGATCGCAACTTCAGGATGATATAGTAGTTGTAAGTGTCTGGAGCCCCACGGAGTGTGTGGTAAGGACAGGTGGTGGTCAATAGGGGATATTCCAAAACCAAACGATCAACTAAGAGCTGGTACAAAGTTGCAATGAAGTTATATTGGGGTATGGGCCCTTGCATAAAACATTGTAATGGCTCTTACTCATTGATGGTTTTGTGTGTGGAATTGATCCGTACAAGATTACTTCCTAAGTTCTAGGGATTTATCTAACCACTCTCTTCGATGCATGATCAGCTAAGGGAACCTTACCCTTTTAGTTTGGTGGGAGTCATAAGTACTGTTGTGCGTGCTAGTATTTTTAGGACACTGGGGATACCTTGTTTACCGACTCTAAATTAAATATGCTAAACTATAGTTGCTATATTAGTTAGGAGTATGTGACATGCATGTGTATACTTGTATTACTATGTACTGAGTTTCACAGCTCATCTTTTAATATTCTAGGTTCCATTGGTGGTACGACGGGAATGAGTGCTATGCGGGATGACTTGATTAGATAACAATGTACAACACATGGGTTTTATGAGTTTTCATGAAAGAATTTTATTGTAATCGTATTTTATAAACTTAGATGATTATAATCAAATGACCACCAAATGCTTTCATTTGATTTGATATGGACCTTTAAGTCCAAGAGTTTTGCTATTGAGTATCTATTTGATGGGCCTATAGACAATATTTATAAACAAAAATTTGTGATGCTTTTTTTCTAAATTTCATAAGTTTTGATAAACTCGAATTTTTACAAAAAATTAATACGATTTTTCAAGTAAAAACATAATTAGAAACCTGCTCAAACCGAAGAATGCTTTACACATATTGCTTGGAGGTGATATGTGCAGCATAACGCCACACTCGACGCACTCAGGACGGACCATTACAAATAAATTCAAAACAAAACCTTAGCATAGCTTTGATACCATCTTGAATTAAAGCATGTATCAGTAGAAGACAAGAAATCGACGACGTACAGATTGCAGGTATAAAATTGGAAGTAAGTTGCGCAATAGTGTGGAAGACGAACAAAATAGCAAAATGTGAAATGCAAAAGTACTTATATCAAGAAAGATGTACGTGTAAAATATACACGTGACGTCAAAGAGAATAAATTACATCCAACTATATATTCATCAGCTTTCTTATTGCAATTTTGATAAAGTCTATTAATAACAATTTTAAAAAATAAATCCCTAGAAAACATTCAACACCAAAATGTAAAATCAATTATTATCTTTTAGACTGATAACTCAAGCATCACAAGATAT
Source organism: Combretum micranthum (assembly GCA_024138025.1). Lineage (NCBI taxonomy): Eukaryota > Viridiplantae > Streptophyta > Magnoliopsida > Myrtales > Combretaceae > Combretum > Combretum micranthum. Next base: position 50,818 of record JAMXBD010002724.1, on the reverse strand, counting down.
CGTGGTATGTATTATATAGTCGTTTACACATTAGGTATTTGTGACCAAAAAAAAAATTTATAAATTAAAAAAAATTACGTATTAAATTTTATATGAATTATATTATAAAATAGCGAGTCGAATAACCAAACCTCCAGACAAGCTTAAATTCTTGAATCTGCAAACCTCCATTTAAATTTTGGTCTATCTTCGTATATGATTTACTTAGCGTCATTTCTTGCCTTTACCACTCATCTTAATTCCAAACCACAACCAACTATCTCATCATTTATCAAGTTTCCTCGACCACAGAGAAAAATTTCTTTAACTCTGAAATTTAAATTTTTTTGGGCCTATCTCCATAGATGATTTACTTAGCATCATTTCTTATATTTACCACTCATCTTAAGTTCACCATCAACCGTCTCATCATTCATTAAGTTACCTTAAACATTGACAAAGATTTCTTTAACTCTAAAATTTGCTTAAATTCTTGTGTTTCTTTAGAGTCGGCTAGAAAACCGCGATTGCATGGTTACAATGTCCTTGAGGAGAAACCATAACGAGGCCCTCTTTTTTTTTTTTTTTTTCTGTTTTTTGTTTGGTCGGATATGTTTGGATTATCTATTTTTCACATGTATTTGTATTTGCTTCTGATCTGTATATTAAGTCCTTTTTTTTTTTTTCATCTGTTTTTTAACAAGCATCCAACACCAAATGGATGGAAAATGGGCAACAAACAGACGAGTTCCAGATCCAAAACCATGTAACCAGCTGCAGAAACTGGCAACAATATGTCTAGCTGATTATAATGCCATGATCCTTTGCCGTTGTTTTCCCACTCCACTATTTTAGGATATTATCATACGAGATAGATACATTACTAAAATGACATCCCACTATAGGTGTACTGAAAACCTAACAAAAGTCAATTAAAACTAGCCCCAGAGCTTCACAACTTCACTTACAACAGTAGCCACTAAGTTGTTTATCAGGCTTTAGAATAAAACTAAACACAAATGAGAAGTCAGACAACCCTTTGTTGAAAATATAGAAGCTAGCAGGGGAAAGTTCAATATATATGCTTATTTCAATAACGATGTCCTAATAAGGGTTGAAACTGCATTGAATGAGATCGGAAACACCCTACTACAATGTGAGTCGATCTCAAAGAAGAATAGGAACTACAGCCTTAAGCGACAAGGATGAATAAGCACAACCAAAAAATTCTGCTACAGTTTAAGTGTTTTAGTGGCAACATTCTATTTCCAATCTATTAAGTCAGTGCAACATGGTACACGTACAACCCAAATCACTGAATTTAGTCAGATTCATCAACTGCACATGAGAAGAAAAAACATTGTCTGCCATTTTGGAATTTACATTTGATAACAGCAAGAAGAAAAAAGAACAAGGAGAAGCATACAGCAGAAGCACCAGCCCTACAGAAAGTTTGCTGGGTATGAATTGCTCATCATGATGTTTCATCCATGGTGTGGCAATAAAGCAGCTACAGTTGAGGAGTTTAAAACTCAACTTGCTCTCCGCATCTTCACATTTAAAGGAATTTCCCTGTAGGACTGGACTTTCTGAACAGCATGGCGCAAAGGTCTTGCCATGGATGATCTATGTGAAATGTGATCTTCAACCATGTTAGTGCACCTTTCTTCCTCAATTTCCTTCTTTGAAGATGAATCTGATGAAATTGGATGATTTTCATAAGTTGTAGCACTATGTTGAGGGAAGCAATCATTCTTGTCAATATCTGATTGTTCTTCCACTGTGAATCTTGCTGACCGTCTGCTCTTGCATTGCCTGCAAAAGCATGATTCAAATAATTAAACTATTTTCTACACATATTACCACACTCCAAAACATAGATTAATATACTGAACTGAATTCCATGGAACAATAAAATTGAACCTTTTGTTGTTAACACTTTCTTTAACCTGGACTGGATCAGCAGAAGTAGGCCCTAAAGCTGCAAGCAATGTGACTCAAAATATTAGAGGGGGAAAAAATAATTGTCAGAGTAGCAACTAAGATGAAGAACAGTATTTACATTGACTTTTTGACCGCTGCTTCCTGCGGGTACCACAAGGTTTATCAGCTGGACAAGATGTTTCCACAGTTTCCAGCTAAAATATTCCCCAAACTTATTAATGAAAAACCAATAAGCAAGAAAATGAATTGCTGAAAGAACATGTGCAAAAGATTGACAAGCGGGGTGTTTATGTTTACCTTAGGTTCTCTAGGATTACATATTTTGGCCTCTGCATTTTCCTGGAAAATCAAGACCATCAAGGAATCACTTATACAATCTAATTTATATTCTCTTCTATCAATTAGATTGATGATGTGATAATATATATATATACCCCCATCTCCAAGTTTCTCACTTTAAGCAAGGCATTTTTCAGCCCAAGTTCGTGCTGAAGCAACTTTAACTGAAATAGGAGAAAAATCATTACAGAAGCTGTTAACAGACAGAATTTGTGTGTTCCCCGAACTGAAGAGATACTATGTGATGAGAGCTACATAACTTACCCTATCTTTTCCTGAATTTAGATCCTGCAAAACCAAAGCTTTGTCAACCCCTCATATCCAATTAATTTTATGCAAATGAAGTTCACAGATAACAATGTAACATTCCCATTACCGCCAACATCTGGCTATTTGCTCGGGCAAGTTGTGCATTCTGTTGTTGCATCATTTGCAAACTAACTTTCAGCTTTTGTATCTCGATTTCACTCAGCTCGATTATTTTACTACAAATGCAATTGAAGAAAACAAATTCCCCACAATAGATAACTAAGAGCACCATTTGAAAAAGTACAAGAAGCAGCAAATACATCACAAATGATTCAAGGATACTTCCTATCTGTTAGTGCCTTTATCAACATCGTGTTTTCCTGGAAAAATAAGACCAAATTAACATAGTGAAACACATCCTAAAAAAGAAGGATACCACCAAATTGAAAGATTCAAACCAGTACCTTTTGAAGCCTCTCCACATACTCCTTAGAAAGGGAATTAGGTTTCACAACTTGGTGTTGTTGAGGTAAGTTACTAATGTCAGCTAGAGCTCTTCTCGGTAGGACGAGATTCTTTTCCTCCTTCGATGTTTTTCTATCACCCTCCATTTTTATATCTTAAAGGAAACAAATTAAATTAATCCAGCTAGATGACTTACAATCCCAATTAACGAATTTTCATTTTTTTTTTAATAAATGATTAAGACACTTTGAAGACATAATGTGGGTTACATTAGCACAAAAATGCCAACTTTTATTCCTTCAATAAACGTGAAATGAGGATTCAAGCACGATGAAGTTGCAATGTTGGATTCATGGGGAAGAATAGCGGAGAAACCCTAAAACAAAATACCGTAGGAATACATAGAAATGTAAAGTGAATCCATAACAGGATAAAGCTAGAAATGACTGAAAAGGGAAGCTGATTCACTCACCATTGTCCATTGTCCATTGTCCATTTGGGTCTTCCTTTCTTTCTTCTCCTCTCTTGACTCTCGCAATCTGTTCGTGTGGAGTGGGATTTGAAAATGGGCGCCGATGAGGGCAGAACCAGCTTGGATGATTCTGTTCCTAGATAATTGTTTAGTGAAACCCACCCCCCACCTCACTTGTTAGTAGTTAATACTAGATGAAATAGTTAAATAAGTACAGTATGTTGTGAAAAATTTATGTTTCATGTTAATTTTAGTGATTCTATTGACTATCCAATTGTCTTGATTTATATGGAATTGTATACTAGGTATTAAGTTTTATTTGAGTTATGTTATAATTTTTTTTTCATCATACACATATGTATGGTGAGATTATTACAGCCGGCCGATCACTTGCAATAAATATGGCGATCGATCTAAGAGAAGTCTTGAATTAATCACATGTGTAGGATGTCGTAGAGAGAGATGTGGAAGAAGGAATAGGCAAACTCGGTTTCCCAAGTACACGAGTGTGATAGAAGATCGAATCAAGTAGATTCGATCGTTCTTGACTCGTTCTTAATGGAATAGGTGCTTTGATCTTTCTTGGAAATGCTTCGGTAAAATATCTGTGTTATTCTCAATCTTAACAATCTACATAATCCCTAAATGAGAGAAGAATCATTTTATTTATAGATGTTGGAGGCTAATAATAGCCGTCGGATGATTTTTGGATGGATGGTTGAGATGAAGCATTATTTGCAGCCATTGGATCTCTTTCATGAATCCGACAACCAGAATTCATTCCTTCTTTTATGTATATGGGCATAGACTTTGAATATGGGCTTAGAATAGAATGAGGGTTTTTTTAATAAAAAAGGAGCTAATTTTCTTATTAAAATAGCCCATCTTTGATATAAAATAAAAAAGCTTATTTTATTCCAAATAAGCCCTATTTTAGTCAAATAAAGCTCCAATTAACCCATAAAGATATTTTTTTAGCCTACTTTTCATGCACGAGAAATCTAAATAAAGCCAATAGCGAAATAAACCGGTCCGATGATTCATGTTCTGAGCCTACCAAGCCAAATCTCCTTATGACATCTTTTTTTGGACTCGATCTTTTAAGCCCTGTTGCTAGCCAAGAAGATCGGCCTATGACATTGAATTGGGTCAAAAGCCCAATTACCAAAATGACCCGTTGCATTTTGCCCCTTAGCTAAAAGCTTCTTTAGCAAAGTTGTAAAGGAGGTTTTGGGCATTTCATTAAGTAGATGTTTTCTTCGGAGTTGTTGTAGAACACTGAGAAGAAGTTGCACTTGATATAAAGTTGTGTACTACATTAATATAGCCAATACTTCTTATATTTGTCAATGAACCAAACTTGTTATATTTGTGGATGAAGTAAAGTGAGTTAAAATAGTCTTCTTTAAACCGAATGTAGAATATCCAATGAAGTAAGTTTGCTATCGCACAAGCACTTAGAATATTGACTAAAGCAATATGTCATATGCTTTCCTTTTTGTGGATGGAAATAACATGAAATAGCCTTCTTTTCCGAACCGCTCTTGAGAGATTCATTTCCTTGTATTGCTTTCACATTGTAACTTATGATGCGTATACTATCTTCTTTTTCTTCTCTCTCTTTTTTTTAATGCTTAATAATTGAATGAAAGCATTAAGATAAGCTCCAAAGCATAGCGGTAAATGGTGCAGAAGTTGTCGCATAAGTGATGTAAGCTCCTAGGTAATTTTGTAAAATTTTCCTTACTTTATTAGTGCATATATATATATATATATATATATATATCCACCACCACTTTCCTTTTATTCATTTTCTGTCACGCCTTAAAGGGTATCTTAAATGTGATAGTCTGTCACACTCAATATTAAAGCTTAAGTATGACAACCTTAGACATTCCAAAAGCTTCGATATCAAGTATAAGACGTACATTCACAATCATAGATGACCAACTTTGAAACAAGTTGTTTAAGAAGATTCATATAGCAATTAAGAATGGAAATCATAACATAAGCGTCTTAAATATGGAAATGTAAAGGTCTTACAAAATATTAAAGGAGCTTACCCCTAACAAAAGATAAAGTCCACTATAGTCTATTCAAAATAAATATATTGGATATTTACTTAGAAGTCTAAGTCTACTACTAGTCTTTGGCTTCATCTAAAAACTCCTGATTCCAAAAGGTAATACCTAAGTGAAATATCCCTGGGAAGTTAACGATGGGTAAAGGTGCTGCAATAAATATCTGTAAGGAGGTAAACTTGCTTGCTTGGTGAGAATTAATTCCACAAATAAGGTACTTGGATAATCAATATTCAAACAAGTTAGTTAAACAAGCATATGAGATACAATCAAACACGTGAGTAAACAATACATATGAGTTTCTGGGAATCATATGTTGAAAGGATTTACCCCTCCATTTAGGCTTAGGTGTTCTGGGTAACAAGGCCATAATTCATAAATGAAGTTTTTGTAGTTTTTATACGAGCCACTACTACCCGCTAAAATGTAGTAATTCGGGTATCTACTCACCATTTTAATTCGGGCAAACATTCGCCATATAGTAGATTTTCGGTTTCTACGAACCTCACTACTATGGCATTGTTTCGCCAATGGTATAGTAATGAATGCATTATGGCTCACTACATGTTATGCATGAATCATTTTATTTAAGTGATCATAACATAATATTAGATATTTTAAAAGTGATCATAGAATTCGTAGACATATCATTCCTATACTAATTATACAATGATTAGTTAAGAATTCCCATTTCGATATACTTAACATAATTTCAATCATATAAGTAAAATACATGCGCTATCATGTTTTTATCTTTTCCTAGTTCTAATGCCATTAATCTACAAGCAAAAACATTATGTAAGAATTCAAATTCACTAAGCCATGGTGGCAGATATTTTCTAGTCAAAATAATCCTCTAGGTAGGGAAGCTCGGACTCCACATTACCTAAACAAGAGAAATACCAAAAATGAGTATTTTTTGGAAGTTCTACTAAACTTGTAATTCTATTTCATTAAGTTTGTCAAAAATCGTGTAGAGTGAAATTCCAACTTAAAATGGCCATAACTTGCTCATCTTAACTCGATATTTCTCATATTATATATCGTTTTCTACCTACTCGAAAAGATCTATCTATTTCTAAGGTTATTTTCTTCATAAAAGGTTATTGGGGTTCCAAAAATATACAGTACATAATCAATACGGAAATTCCAGTCTTTAAAACATGATTTTTAACTTTATATCAACCAAAAATCCCATGGAAATCATGTAAATATAAATATATGGTTGAAAAATCCCTTTAATACATATGCAACTCATATTACACATATAACTCTAATGATATTGTCTTAACCAATGATTTTTCATAAAAAAATATTGTCTTGGTAGTTGAAATAGTGAAGTTTGACAATATTATTTTAAGTTATTTGGAAATAAATCTAAAGATTTTTAAGTCACTAAATATGTGATATAATTTATTTTCCTTAATTCCTAAAAGATAATTTTTTATCCAAAAATTTTAGGCTTTCTAAGTTATTCTTAAATTTTATTCCTTAAGTATACTTTACTTTGTGAGTTGATTTTTAACTTATTTTGGAAAGCTTGTATTGGTCTTTGTACTTACTAAAAATGTTAGTAAAAATTTTATAATCAAGTTTTTAATAAAATTTCTCATAAAAAAAATATTATCAATCTTAAGGTCTTTAATGCTAGTTTGAAAAGAAAATAAAGAGTTTCTTAGTTATTTTTTGTAAAGATCTTGTATATTACCAACACTAGAATCTATGGTGATTTTTGTCAAAAATCCTTTGAAAGGTATTTGGTCGAAATAAAATTCTATATCTTAATGAAATTTTTCCTAAGTGGTAAAACTACATTTTTAAAGTGAGTTGAGCTTGTTTTCTTTTATTTTAAGAAAGAACTTTTTATTTCTATAAAGACACCCATCAATATGATTATGTATATACAATGAATATGTAGCTAGTAACATGACAAAAATAATACTAATAAGAAAAATGGAAAATATGAGGATGAGCAAGAAATAAAAATCAAGTATTGAAAGTCTTAACTTGATTTCAAGGCTTCCGGACTTAGTCATAGGCAGGTCGGAAAAAAAAAAAAAGAAATAGGAAAATCATTTTGACTTAATAAGGATAAGTCTAATTCTAGAAAGACTAGTCTTAATATTAAAGCATGTAATAAATAAATTGCAAAGCATAATAAATAAATAACGGTTATGTTAGTGAGCTTATGTGCTCCATAAATATATAGATACATAAATATAGATAATATAATATAGAAGATAGATTAGAACAATAATAATAACATGTAAAAATATAACAATAATAAAACAACATGATCATAAAATGATATTTATTCATGAACAAGAACAAAATATGAACATAGTGTTGCTTCCATATTTAAATGTTTAAGAAATATACACCATGGTAATGTTAAGTTACATGATATGGTAAGAAAAGATAGGTAAGAGTTTTACCTAAATTAGAAGTATGGAAGGTAGAAAAAGAGAGGTTGTTTTGCAATGGAATGTAGCGATATGGGAAGATGAGAAGAGATTGTAGAGAGAAAAGTGGAGAGGAAATTTTGAGAGTTTTGGTATGGTAAATGAGTATGTAAAAGAAATGGAAGGAAAATGGATATTTATAAAGTTTTGTGGAGGGTAAATTATATGAATTAAATAAATTGACAAAGAAAAAAAAAAATTTGTTGTGTGTGGGTGTGTGTTGTGTGTGTGTGATAGAGAGAAAGAGAAGAGAGGGAAGATTTGATTTGTTTTGTAATTTTATTAATGAAAAGTAATAATTTTTAAGGTATGATGTAAATGAAGATGTATGAGAAAAGTAAAAAATAAGAAATAGATATGATAGAGTGTAAGGATAGGTGTAAAAAATAGAAATATGTGAATAGTAATGAATAGTATATAAGCCAAATTAATACTGGTAATAAAGAAAATACGTGTAATTAAACTATATTTGATATTTTTAGATATCGAAAAATTATAAAATTGATATTTTTAAAATCCTTGTATTTTTACGAATCTAACGGTGTTATCCAAATATTTTTACCATCCAGTATACGAGGGCATGGTTTTCGAAAAATGATCCCATTTAGATCCAAAATACACTAAAAATTAATGAATATGATATTTTTAAGATTTCTTATATTATTATGAACTATTATCCACAATTATTTCAATTCTATTGTTTAAGGTTGAGAACGTGAGATTATCAAATCTAAACTACTAGGGTTTGATATAGATTTGTTGACTTTTAGGTTTTTTGGTGGACTTCCGGTTTAGGATTTAAGCATAAACCATAGCATATAATCTAAGGCTTACAACCTACCCCCCTTGAAAGAAATTTTTGTCCTCAAAACTTGGCTTTCGTACCTGATTCCTCAAACAAACTTGGGTATCTCCTTTGAATTTCATCCTTGGCCTCTCAAGTGGCTTCGTCGTGAGAATGGTTTCTCCATAACACCTTAACATACCAAATCTCTTTGTTTCTGAGCTTCTGAACCTTGTGATCCAAAATCTAAATAGGATTCTCCTCATACATAAGGTTTTCTTTCAATCGTACCGGCTCTAGCTTCGTGATTCTATCAGGATTTGTCACATGTTTCCTTAATACCGAGACATGAAACACATTGTGTATACCCTGCAAATTTGGTGGCAGTGCTAAGTGATAAGCCAAACCACCAATTATTTCAAGCACTTCAAATAGTCCAATGTACCTTTGGCTTAGCTTCCCTTGTACTCGAACTCGGCGTATACTCTTTATTGGAATTAACTTTTAGATACTCATGATCTTCAACTTCAAACTCAAGAACTCTTTGCTTTTGATCCGCCACACTCTTTTGTCGGTGTTGAGCTTCTTTCATCCTTTGTTGGATAATTCGGACCTTACTTGTCGCATCTTGGATGAGATCGGGTCCAATGACTAACTTTTCCACATCATCCCAAAACAATGATGATCTCCACTTTCATCCATATAAGGCTTCGTAGGATGGTATCTTGATGGTTGAATGATAGCTATTGTCATAAGAAAATTCAACCAAAGGCAAGTGCGCTTTCCAACTTCCTTTGAATTCCATGACACAAGCTCGAAGCATATCTTTCAAAGTTTGGATTGTCCTTTCAGATTGTCTATCAGTATGTGGGTAGTAAGCAGTACTGAAGTGCAACTTAGTTTCTATACATTTTTGCAAGCTTGTCCAAAACTTTTATACAAATCTCGGGTCTCTATCAAATACTATCCTTACTAGAATTCATGTAACCTCACAATTTCTCTTTATATACAAACTTTGCTAACTTATCCATTGAATAGGTCATATTAAATTGAATAAAGTGTGTCGATTTGGTAAGTTGATCCACTATGACCCATATGGCATCATATCTGGCTGATGTTCAGGGTAGACCATATACGAAATATATCATAATCTAATCCCATTTCCATTCCGGTATAGCTAATGGTTTCAGCAATCCTCCTGGCCTTTGATGTTCCACTTTCACTTGTTGGCATATAGAGCATTTTATTACAAAATCCGCTACATCTCTCTTCATAATGTTCCACCGATAATGGCTTTTGAGATCTTGATACATTTTTGTTCCACCAGGGTGCATTGTATACCCAAAATTGTGTGCTTCTTCCATAATCTCCTTTCTCATCTCTTTATCATTCGGGACACATAACCTTCTCTTCATCCTATCATCAACCTCAAAATTTGTATACTTTCCTTCTTGAACCACTTGTTTTATCCTTTAGATCACATCATCATATCATTGGGCTTCCTCGATCCTCTCTATCAAAGTTGGCTCCATAACCAAGTTTGAAATCTCTACTTCTACGTCTTGTCCAATGAATTCAATGCTTAACCTTTCAAACTCCTTTATTAACTCCTTCTTATCGGTAGCAATGTAGCAACTTCTCCATGGTTCTTTCGACTTAATGCATCAGCTACAACATTTACTCTCCCCTGGCAATAATTAATGCCAAGGTCATAATCCTTTATTAGCTCTAACCATCTCCTCTATCGCATGTTCAACTTTTTTGTGTGAACAAGTACTTAAGGCTCTTGTGGTCCGTGTAAATTTCACATCTTTGTCCATAAGATAGTGTCTCCACAACTTAAGTGCAAACACTATAGTAGCTAGCTCGAGATCATGGGTTAGATAATTTTGCTCATGTAGTCGCAATTGTGTGAAGATAGGCAATTACCTTCCGACTTGCATCAAGACACATGCAAGACCATTTCTTGAAGCATTACTATGTACTGCGTAAGGCTTTTCGGGTTTAGCAATGCCAAGATCAATGCGAAAACTAACCGTTGCTTGAGCTCCTGAAAACTTTACTCTCTTTTGTCCGTCCATACAAACTTTTCATTCCTTTGGGTTAGTTGAGTCAACGGTCTAGCTATTTTGGAAAAATCCTTCAAAATTTCCGGTAAAAACCAGCTAGACCCAAGAAACTCCTTACTTCCGTTACGATTCTTAGCGGCTTCCAATTCACTACTACTTTAATCTTTTCGGGATCTACAGATATTCCTTCCTTCGATACCACATGACCCAAGAAAGAAATTTGATCCAACCAAAAATCACACTTCGACATTTTGGCATACAACTTATGTTCCCTTAATATCTGCAGTGCTATTCGCAGGTGTTTCCTTATGTTGCTCATGCATCTTCGAGTGGACAAGGATATCGTCGATGAACACTGTAACACTTATCTAGCAAAGGCTTGTATACTCTTATTAGATCCATAAAAGTAGCTGGTGCGTTAGTCAATCCAAAGTGCATTAGTCCATATCTTGTCCGAAATGCCATCTATGACACATCTTCGGGTTTAATCCTTAGCTGGTGATATCCCAAACACAAGTCAATGCATGAAAATACACTTGCTTCTTGTAAGGGATCGAAGAGATCATCAATTCACGGCAATGGGTACTTATTTTTTATGGTGACTTTGTTGAGTTCGCCGATAATCGATATAGAGCCTCATAGATCCGTTCTTCTTCTTTACAAACAACATCAAAGCTCCCTAAGTGAGACACTTGGTCTAATAAATCCTTAGCCTAGCAACTCTCGTAGCTGCTTCTTAAGTTCCTTGAGCTCAAAGGGTGCCATACAATATGGTGCTTTTGATATTGGTTCCATGTTTACCATCAACTCGATCTCGAAATCAATTTCTCTCTTTGGGGGTAACCCATGCAACTCGTTCAGAAAGACATTTGGAAATTCATTGACAATAGGAATGTTTTTCAAAATAGGCTCTTCCTTCTCCACTTCCGTGTTATTGTCATAACTATTAATTCCATCTTCCACTTCTCTATCAACTCAAATGAGTATAACTCCTTTCCTATTGAGATCATAGATTCTCCAACAAATGTTTCTCTTTCCCCTCGTTCCAGAAATTCTACTTTCTTATTTCGACAATCAATCTTAGCCTTGGTAAGAGGCAACCAACTTATACTTAGGATCACTTCATACTTATTCATTTCCATCACTATGAAATCACAGGTGTATCATCAACGAAAAATTTCTTAACATCTCCTTTGTCTTAAAAACACTTCTTGTAGGGTTTTTATCTTAAAATAAGAGGTGGTTGCAATTATGGATAATCTGGTTTCCTTAGCTAAGCTAAGAGTGATAAAGGAATGGTTGCTCCAAATCAAAAAGGGCATAAGCATTTTGATGGGCTACTCGTATGTTTCCTGTGTTTTAACACAGGGAATTACTAATCTCATATTCCATGGTCCTACTTATTCACTAATCGACTACTCATACATATCATTTTTTATATCACAAAAAACAAAAGAACAAACATCTTAAGGTTTGAAGGCTAACCTGTGACTAGATCATAGCTAAAATCTTCTTCTTCCTGAAGGGCAACTAACTCCACTCCTTCCTCATCCATCTCCTCAGACAACCATTATCCTTCCATACTATAAATACGAAATATAGGCATTGATGATCTAGCCCGATTCTTGTTCCCGTTCCCATTTTGGACCTTGTTACGGCAGATCCTCCATACGACTTCGTTGAAGCGCTCTTTTTTTGCAGGCACTCACTGACAAAATGCCTAACTTGGTTGCAAACATAGCAATTATTTGTTGCTTTCTTCGAGCACTCGTGCATCTTGTGATTCACGTCTCTACGAAAATAACATTTTCCTTACAATTGGGGGCATCTCTTAAGGTAGTACGTCCCCTTACACTTCCAACAGATGATAGGTTTGGGTGTAAACTTCTTATTATTAGCATTACTCTTAAAGTTGCTAAAAGGTTGGAACCTCTTTTGCGGATGTGCGGAACTTGATCATTCTTGAAACCTTCTCCCAAAAACAGAAGCTTTCTTCTCTACAGTCCTTGCCTTTCTTTTCTTAGCTCCCTTAGCAATCCGAGCTCTCTCAACTAACTCCTTAAAAGACCTTATATCAAACTCCTCCAGCTTAACATGCAATTCATCTAAACCACTTAGAAAAACTTGCTTCTTGAGTTCTTCACTTTATTTATATGAATCCGACGCATATTGTAGCAACCGGTTGAACTCAGTTTCATACTGCTCCACGGTTCTTCCTCTATGGCCAATATGAAAGAAATCAGCACTGTATTGAACTCTCAAACTTCCATGGAAGTAGTTCTCTAGGAACTTCTAGCGAAACTTCTCCCATGTAATTAGTGGCATTAGCTCACGTCTCTTGGATTCCCACTAAACTTGGGCATTGAGACGAAGCATGTAAGTACCAAAGTTAATCCTTAAATGTTGTGGCACTTCAAAGGCATCAAAGGACCTTTCAATTTGTGCTAACCAATCATCGGGTTCATTCTGCTTTCCAAAAGCTCTATCGAAATACCAATTGCTCTTGATGAACTCAGGTAAAGAGTTTTTGTATCGCCTAAGTGGTGGTGGTGGCAGCAAAGGATAGTTTGAGATTATGCATTGCCAAGGCAGGTACTTCCATTGAGGCTTTGGCGCAAGTTGCGGTGGAGATGGTGCAGGTGCTTAAATATTTTGTCTCAAAGCTTCCAACACTTGTGCTAATTGCCCAATTGTAGCTTGCAAATCCACTTGTGGGTCATTAGTAGGTGGATTTTAGAAGGCGCAGCTGGTTGATTTGCCTCTTCCAGAGGATGATTTGAGGCTCTTTGTTCCTGGTGCCTTCTTATTCTACATTGGCTGTTTAGATTTTGTTTACGTAAGCTTGTTATCTTTTATAATAGATTATTAAGTCTTTAAACAGATATAGTGGAAATCACAGAAATTTTATCACATATAATTATCATAATTTTGGAAAAAAAAAATCATGAAATAGATAAGAAAATTCTATCAAGATTGGAACTCACATAAAACATCTTCATTGAAATAATAAATTGATAATGGGCATAAAGCCTTTACATAAAGGAAATCAAAATACAACAACATAACAACATTGCAAAGATAAACACATGTAACACCTTTCCGTAAAACATGAAATCTCGTCTACTCGACCTAAAATTCTAGGGCTTTTACAAAATTTCTATTGGACTGTGTAGATATGCTCGGGTCTAACTTCCTTCTCATCTTCCTTCCTTCCTTCCTTCTTTCCTTCTTCATCCTTCTTTCTTCCCTTTTTTTTTTTCCAATTTTTTTACGGGGATGGTGCATCACCTTGATTTCGGCTTGATGAGCTTCTTTGCCTCTTGCTAAAAAATTGTTGCAAGTATTGGTTCACCGTCATCCTTCTCTTCTTCACTACTTCCTTTGCTTTTTCAGGTAGGTCGACAATTGCATCTCTCCATACATTCCATCATTTTCTGAAAAACAATACTCGGTTGAGTAGAGACTCTTCTTCCAGACAAGCTACGGGGTTGGTTCTCGAGACACACTTTGATGACCAATGGAGTACTCACTCTGTTTACACACATTCCTCCACAAGCGGGGATCCGAGGTGTCATCCTCGGACACAACATTTATCACTGGTGGATTGAAGGTGCGGCATCAACATCCATCATTGGGGTAGCTTCGTAGTTCCTCACTGCCAATTGAGCTTGTCGCTCTTCACATCGTCGTATGTTTCCGTAAAGGTCACTTTCCTCTTCTATCCACATCTGATCTTCCTATGGCACTGTGTACTCATTCTCGGCTGGTGCTTCCTTTGGGTCTTCTTTCGGATCTTCCTCTAGGTCCTCTTCTTCCTCTTCCTCTTCTTCCTCCACTTCAGGTTCTCCTTCATTGGCTTCACCTGATCCAACATTGACTAAGAATTCATCCTCTTCAAGCTAAATTCCAGTCAAGGTTGGTGGTTGGGTTGACACTTAAATGTTCCTAACCAAAGGTATCAATAGACTTCAGTTCACAGAATTAATCATTGATGCAAAGATTTCTTTTCTTTATCTTAGATAAATTGGTTTGGTTATTAACAAGCTTAAATAACCTCTCTCTCCTTACTTTTTCGATAATCAAAACAAGCTCTTTGATTATTTTTCTTATTGACTAAATAGCTCTAAACAAGCTCTTAGGCTTTAATTTATCAATAGCATGGAGAATAAGAGAGATTTCCAATTCTAGCCAAAAATCACAAGTTTAGTCTATTTAGACTAGAATATATATCTTCATAACAAAAATCAATTATTTTTCTTATAATCAATCATGTTTTTGTGCACAAAAATTAGAACAATCAAACAATTGCAGAATTTGACGTTTTAATTGGCAATATATTATTTTGTTAATTGAACAAAGGAGCCTTAAATCGATTTTGTATCAATAAGCAATATAATATTATCAAAACATACAGAAGATATATAAATACCTAAAGATAAAGAACAAAGTATTGATAAACCATTTAGATCTCACAATTCTTGAAGAATCGAATTTATAACAATCCTTTGCTAGAAATTTGGAATTAGCCACTCATATCCATGAATTCTTTCTTCTTTCTTTGTATAGTCTTGAATTATCCAAGAGATCAAAAAGATGAAAAAGATACTTCTTTTCTCACTAATGTTCTAGGAGTATTGATATGATGGATGATTTTTATTTATTTATATATTTTTTTAATTTCCCTTTTCAAAAGCTATGTTGATAACTATTAGAAGCAGGAAAAGATAGAGAATAGAGGATGTCATTAGCATATCAAAATTAAGACTATATATTATAACACTTTTCTCCTCAAACCCAGATTCAACACAATTTTAAATTATAGCAGAAGTTAGAAAATGCCATTAATTAGAAGAAACAAGAAACAAACCAATAAATGAAATTCAACAAGGTCATCAAATGCAGAAAAGTTTTCCATTTACATCAATTCAAATGACCCAACTAAATGATCTCGATTTTCGATTAGTTTAAGTCTTATTCCCCATAAAATCATGAAATCAATGTCCTAAATTTGAACCACATAATGCTATAAGGAACCAAAAATAGCCATGCCTAAGAATTAGTAGGATTAGATTCCAACCATGTTCTTTGTTAGGAGTAATTTTCATTACTTTGCTGTTACAAGGCATGGTTCTACAACCAGTTTATGATTTTTTTTGTATGATTCTACACTAGCGAACCCAAAAACAATTGAAAGCACAAAACTATCTAATCAAGAACCGATTATCAATCAAACACTAAAATTATTTGCTTTCAAATTGTTAGTAATAAAAAAATAAAAAAGAAATGTAGAAAGCACTTATTAGTAGACTATGCCATGGACGAGCCATTGCCCCGAAAGCAAATTTTGGCACGACCACTGTGCAATCAAAGAACACTGTTCGCTCCCTAAGGTTAACACAATCGACCTCCAACACGTGTACTTGTGGCAGAGGCTTGAAACAACAAGCTTACAATTGCCTAAAATAAAAAAAAAATCTCCAAAAAAATACAAAGGAATAATTTTTTAAAGCACACTCATCCTTTTTTCAAAAAATCGAACCTTATATACTTATACTAAAAAACGTAACCAAATTACAGTTTTTAATCATTAAATTTTCCTTTTTTTTCGTTATAATAATTAAAACAAAACATTGGTTTTTGAAAATTAAAATTTAGTTATGGAAATTAAGAACTTTTAGTTGTAGAATTTAAAAGGTTTTGGTTGAGAAATTTGGAATTTAAAAGGTTTTGGTTGGGAAATTTGAAAGTTAAATTTTAAAATCACTAAAAATAAAGAACAAAATTTATAATTGAGATGTAGCACACGTGTGGTCTCATTTCCAAAAATCTCGCTTAACATATTTAAGCAAACATAATATTTGAAGGACAAATATCCCATGTTAGATAGAAGTTATAAATAAGCTCAATGCCATTTTTCTCACAAGAACAACAACTCTTTTCACTCTATATTACTTGATTGACTAGTGCATTTGTTGGAAATTTCTTCATTGAAAATTTTTCCAATCAAGTTTTGACGTCGTTGTCGGGGAGTTAAAATTAATATTAGACCACTTTGCTTCTATTATTAGTTTAAGGAAAAACCAAAAAAAAAAAAAATCTTTGATGATGATGATTATTATTTTTTTTCTTAGTTTATTGCAGTTAATTCTATTGTCTTTTTCAATAGGTTTATGCAAAGAAGTAGAAGCTTGCAACTTCTACCATTTAATCCTGGGATAGAACATACTCTCCATCAATTATTAAGAGAGAATAGAAATCGAGTTGATTTGGAAACTATTGAGATGGTAGATGATAATTGTCAAATACAATAAGTTAGTACAACTTTATAGGAGTATGCAATGCTTACAGTTACGAGCTTGTTATTAGGAGACCAGCTAATAATTTTGAGCTTAAGCTGGCACTCATTTAGATGGTCCAAGTAAATCAATTTGGAGGACTTCCACATGAGGATTCTAATGAGCACATTGCAGTGTTTCTCTAAATTTGTGACACATTTAAGAGTAATGGAGTATCTAAAGATGCCATCAGATTAAGACTCTTTCCATTGGCACTATGAGACAAAGCAAGAGGCTGGTTATATTCCATGCCACTAGAGTCGATAATTACTTAGACTCAACTTTATGAAAGGTTTCTTTTGAAGTCCTTTCCACCTGCTCAAACTGCAAAGCTTAGAAACGACATCACTAATTTTGATCATGTGAAAGGTATAAGGAAGCATTTAGGAAGTGCCTACACCATGGCTTACCCACTTGGCTTGTTTTCCAGATATTCTATAATGGTTTGGGAGCAACATCAAGGCCTATGGTGCATGCTGCAGTTGGTGGCACATTAATGAGAAAGTCATTTGAGCAAGCATATGGGTTGATAGAGGAAATGGCCTCTAATGCATATAGTTGGTAGAATGAGAGGGCCAGACACAAGCCTACATGAGTTAATGAGATGGACACAATTTCTCAGTTGACAGCTTAAGTCTCTACACTCATGGCCCAAGTAGGTAAACTTGTTGCATCTAGTTCTATTAACGTTAGTCCTGTTGTTTGTTGGGAGTTGTGTGTAGGACCACATACTACTAATGGGTGTTTAGTTGGAAACCCATTCCCACCACCATCAACTGAAGGTTCTAAGTAAGCTAACTTTGTCAATAATTTCCAAAAGGGTAATCAAGGACCCTATTCTAACACTTATAATCTGGGTGGCAAAATCATCGAACTTTTCTTAGAGTAATGAAAACAATGCATTGAGACTACCACTAAGATGCCATAATCAACTTCCAAATTAGAATGTCCTACCTCAGCTAAGGCAATCAAATATAAACTAGCTCATGTTAAGTTATATGCAGAAAATTGACACCATGTTGTGAAATCAACAGGGTAGCATTTGAAATTTAGAGACATAATTAGGTCAAATGTCACAACAGACTATTGGGCTTTTTGCCTAGCAATATAAAGAAAAGTCCCAAAGGTGTCAATGCAATCATGTTTAGGAATGGTAGACAGTTAGAAGAATTCGATAAGAAAAAGGAAAAGTCAAAAGGTAAAGCAGAGGTTCCAAAGGAAGATAAAGGGGAACAAAAGTGGAAGAATTATAGTGCAAGTCACCAGAGGTGAAACCATATGTTCCTCCTATTCCATTCCTAGGAAGGTTAAAGCAACAGTAATTAGATGGTCAATTTTCAAAATCTCTTGATGTGTTGAAGAAGCTTCGGATCAACATTCCTTTTGTAGAAGTACTTTAGCAAGTGAGATCATATGCCAAATTTATGAAAGAGTTGCTTACAAAGAAAAGGAAGATTGATGATGCAGAGCCTGTAATGCTTACAAGAGAATGCTTGATGATATTGCAAGATGATCTATCTTATCTTCCTTAGAAACAATGAGATCAGGGGAGTTTCACTATTCTTTGCACTATTAGCAATTTTTACTTTAATAAAGTTCTCATTGATTTTGGTGCTAGTATTAATTTAATGTCTTTTTCTATTTTTAGGAACTTAGATTAGGAGAATGCAAGGAGACACATGTCACTTTACAACTCGTTGACAAAAGTGTTAAATATTGAAAAGGTATTCTAGAGAATGTTCTTTTGAAAGTAGATAAGTTTATATTTCTAGTTGACTATATAGTCTTAGAAATAGAGGAAAATAGAAAGGTTCCCATGATACTTGTCAGAACGTTCCTTGTGAGAGGTAAAGCTTGATGTTGAACAAGGTAAGCTCACTTTAAGAGTAATGGATGAACATGTAACATTTAATGTTTATGATGCTATGAAAAGATTTGATGATAATGAATCCTATTATAGTATTGATGTGGTTGATGAGCTCGTATCTGAGTTTATAGAAGAGGAAACAGGTACAGAGATCATGGAATCTGTCTTAAGGGAAATTGATGAATGGAGAGATGATGAGAAAGAAAATGAATGTATAGAGGATGTACTAGAAATCAAAGTTAAATAATATGAGGAGCTTGGCACTAGTGAAACACAACCCAAGCCATTAGTGACAAAAGCCCTGGTGCTTGAACTTAAACCTTTGCCTTGCCATTTAAGGTATGCTTTTCTTGGAGCAGATGATACACTACCAGTTATCATATCTTCTTCTTTGATAGGTGATTAGGAGCAACAATTGTTAGAAGTTTTAAGAGAGAATAAAGAGGCAATTGATTAGATTACTGCAAACATTAAGGGGATTAACCCTCTAATTTGCACACATAGGATTTTGCTAGAGTCAAGATGTAAACCCATTGTGTAAACATAAAGAAGACTAAACCTAACCCTCAAAGATGTAGTGAAGAAAGAGGTACTTAAATTGCTGGATGCAAGTATTATTTATCCTATCTCTAATAGCAAAATAAGTCAGTCCTATTCAGGTAGTTCCTAAAAAGTGTGGAATGATTATGATAAAAAATGATAGCAATGAATTGATACCTGCTCATACTATGATAGGGTGAAGAGTTTGCATAGATTATAGAAAATTAAATGATGCTACCCGAAAAGACCACTTCTCCCTCCCATTCATGGACCGGATGTTAGAAAGACTTATAGGGCATCATTATTATTGCTTTTTAGATTGTCATCCTGGTTATAATCAAATTTACATTACACTTGAGGACTACGAGAATTAACCTTTACTTGCGCCTATGACACTTTTGAATTTAGGAGAATGCCATTTGGTTCATGTAATGCACTTACTACATTTTAATGATACATGATGACAATTTTTTAGACATGATTGAAAATTTTATTGAAGTTTTCATGGATGATTCTTTTGTGTTTGGAACTTCCTTTGAAACATGTCTAACTAATTTATCCTCTCTACTTAAAAGATGTAAGGAAACAAACTAGAAAATTAATTGGGGAAAATGCCATTTTATGGTGAGAGAGGGAATTGTCTTAAGTCACAAAATTTCTACTAGAGGTATTGAAGTTGATAAGGTAAAAGTAGAGGTTGTTGAGAAGTTGTCACCACCTACATTAGTGAAAGGAGTTAGGAGCTGTTTAGGATATACTAGCTTCTATAGGAGATTTATTAGAGACTTCTCCAAAATCTTTAAACCTCTTTGTAATTTATTGCAGAAAGATTCACTTTTTGATTTTGATGAAAAATGTTTGTAGGCATGTAATCTTTTATAGGAGAAGCTCACTTCAGCACTAGTGATAGTTGCATGGAGCTTCCTTTTGAGATCATGTATGATGCCAACGATTATGCTTTAGGAGCTATGTTAAGGTAAAGGCGAGGTAAGTTATTTTAAGTTATATATGATGCCAGTAGAACTCTAAATGAGGCCTAAAGAAACTATGCCACAATAGGAAAAGAACTTTTAGTTGTCATATTTGCTTGTAACAAGTTTCAATCATATTTAATTGGTTCTAAAGTCATAGTTTATATAGATCATGTTGCCCTTAAATATCTCCTTGCTAAGATAGATGCCAAACCTAGGTTAATTCATTGGATTTTACTATTGCAAGAATTTGACATTAGGATAAAAGATAAAGAGGGAACTTAAAACTTGGTGACAGACCATTTATCACGTTTGGAATTTAATAGTACCGAGCCACCAATTAATGAAAAGTTTCCTTATGAGCAATTGCATGTAGTAGACTTCGAAGGATTACCTTGGTATGTTGATATAGTCAACTATTTGGTCAACAAAATAATTCCTTATGGTTTGTGTTACCAACAAAGAAAAAAGTTCTTGTATGATGCTAAATTTTATATTTGGGATGAGCCATATCTTTTTAAATGTTGTGCTAACCAAATAATTAGACAATGTGTGCCGAAATTTGAATAGTTTAGCATTTTGCAACATTGTCTTTCAAAAGAATCAGGAGGTTATTTTGGTGTTGAAAGACTGTAACAAAAATTCTTGGCCTAAATTGTTTAGCGATTATAATATTATGTCTTATGCTTACTGCCAAAGAAATGGAAATGTATCCAAGAGACATGAATTATTACAATAATATTCTGGTAATTGAACTTTTTGATGTATGGGGAATTGACTTTATGGGTTCCTTTCCCTCATCTTTTTCAAATAAATACATACTCACAGCTGTTGATTATGTGTCCAAATGGGTAGAAGCAGTTTCTTTACAAATTAATAATGCCAAAGTTGTAGTGAAATTTTTGAAAAAGAACAGTTTACCAAATTTAGAGTGCCTAGAGCAACTATTAGTAATGGGGGTAATCATTTTTGCAACAAATAGTTTGAAAATATTTTATCTAAATATGGAGTTACTCACAAAATTGCTATCCCTTATCATCCACAAACTTGTGGACAAGTAGAGGTGTCAAATAGAGAATTAAAGCGCATCTTTGAAAAGATTTTTAGTGTGGCCAGAAAAGATTGGTCCTTGAAACTTGATGAAGCACTATAGGCTTACAGGACAGCTTTTAAGACACCTATAGGCATGTCCCCATATAAAGTTGTTTTTGGTCAATCATGTCACCTGCTTGTAAAGCTTGAGCAAAAGGAATATTGAGCCATTAAATTTCTTAACTTTGATATGCAAGCTATAGATGAAAAGAGGTCACTTTAGCTTAATCAAATGATTGAGTTTAGAGACGGGGCTTATGAGAATGTTCACATCTACAAAAAAAAACAAGCTAAGAGATGGCATGATAAGAATATATTGAAGTGAGAGTTTTTACTTAGGAAGAAAGTTTTATTATATAACTCTTGACTAAGATTGCTCCCAGGTAAGTAGAGATCTTGATGGTCTGGGCCTCTTGTTATTATTAATGTCTTTCCTTATGGTGTAATTGAATTGAAGACAAAAGATAATCACACTTTCAAAGTGAATCATCATCTTTTGAAACATTTTTACGATGGGGAAAACATTAGTAGAAATACCACCATCATAGACTTAGGAAGTTCTCCATAAGCAACAGAAGAGTTGGCATAGCGATTATAAACTGAGTACTTGTGGGAGGTAACCCGCACATAAAAATAAAATATAAAATTACTTTCTTTATTTTCATTTCTTTTTCTTTTTAGGTCGAGTTGTTGTCTTTTGAAAAGTGTGTGTAAGAAAGAGCCCAAGATGAGCAATCAAACCAACACCCAGGGGAGTATTCATCTTTTTACTCTCTATTTTTTATTTTTCACATTGAGGACAATGTTGGTTTTAAAGTAAGGGGTTAGATTTAATGTGGTGATTGATGGTCATTGATTGAAAGGTTGGCTTGTTTTATGTGTTGGACATAATTAGAATTGCATGATCTTAATACTTGGCAATTTATATATCTTTTTGCATCAACTAGCAACTTTGTGCTAATTTTTTTTATTTTGCACAAAATTGTGATTGATTTTTTTGAACTTTTGCCACTTTATTTTAGTAAAATGTTGGAACCTTGGAAGTGCAAGGTTTCATACTTTTTTTAAACATAAGGTCAAGAGGCCTTGGATTGGGGCAGTGTTGTTCATAAAAGGCTCGTCATGTACATTATATAGATTCACTTTAGCGTATACTTATTCCTAGGAAGTTTTTGAAAAATACGAAAGACTCTTCCAGTTGTGATCAAATGAAGCTTTTTCTAAGTTATCTTTCTTTAAAAAAAAAAATTTGTGGGCTAAAAGAATTTAATAAATAACATATAATAAAAAAATTCTAAAGATAGGGAAAAATCTCTCAAGAGGAATATCAAATATAGGGGCAAAAATCCCTCTCTCCAAGAAATAAAGCTAAAAGATAGAGGTAAAAACCCTTCTAGAACAAAAGAAAAAGTGGTGGTAAAAGCCTCTTACTCTAGAACTAAAAGAAAATAGTCCTCCTTTATGTAGAGAGATTATTTAGGATTGAGTAGACGAAATATGCACAAGTCTTAGGATTGAATATTTGATAAAGTGGAATAGGAAGTGTATACATTTTAGTTCAAATTTATTAAAGTGCATATGGCTTTTCTTGAGTGGATTAATGTTAAACTTAGTTCAAGGACAAGGAACTTCTGTTTAAACTGTGTGAAATATTGCAATACTTAGATTAGATATTTTAGTCATATATTAGTATTATCAGTGCATGATATAAGGATTGATCAAATACTTTGTGTATTTAAGTTGCTGGATCATTGATAATTTGATAATGTAAGCAAAAGTGCTTCAATTGATTAATGCCAATTTTATTTGGATCATGCAAGAAATATAGCTTAATGAGTGTAATGAGAATGTCCTCTTGTCTTTCATCATATATATTTTGCTTGAGGAGCAAACTTTTAAGTCGGGGCTAATCGATAAGTTATAATTTTATATATTTTTACCTAAGTTTTTATTACACTAATGTCTCTCTATATATATTATATAGGTTAATTTTGTGGATTTATAAAATATGCACATAAGGGTTACAGAGCAAGATCTGTAGATATATTTTTAATTTCTCGGAATTACGGAAGGAATGCCATGAATTGATATCGCAACCATCATTGTCCATGCAATGCAACGCCAGCCACTAGGTAGCTGTCTTGTTGTATTGCGGAGCTTGAAATTTGCAGTTTTAGCTCAAAGGCCTAGAGGATTACTTCATGTGACTAATAAAAGCCACGTATAGAAGACCCATGTGCCATCTAATAAAAAAAGGGGAAGTAGCTACTGCACTGAAAAAAAAGAAAAGAAAAAACAACTTCACCAGCAAGTTTAAAGGCTCTACACTTGGGGAACAAGTACGGAGCCGCCGACCTGGAAAGCACGAACTTGGTGTAATAGTTTCAGTGGAAAAACACATGTATATATAACGGAGGGGAGACGGAAAGCTATAGAGAGACACAAGCACAAAGCCACTAATATTTTTGGATAGAGCAAACCATCTGAGACGAATTTACAAGCTTTTATCCGGAGCTTTTTAATTCGACAGAAAGAGATAAGCCAGATTTTTCTCTTATTTCTTTCCTTGATGATTTCTTGTACACACGTTAGAAACAGTTGTTCTTATAATATTCTTGATATCAATGGATTGTTTTATGAATTATTTCTATATGTGTTTGTGTCTTTTTAATTCAATCATGTGCTAAATATTTTTTTATGCAGGAAAATTGATGAAATCTAGTTACTGATTTATTATTATTTCTTTATTATAATATATTTAAATGATTGGATTATTCTTATTTGAATCTTGATACTATGATTTTATGCTCTTGTTTTCAAGAAATTATGTTATAAGAAAATTGATGAAACCTAGTTATTAATTTATTATTGCCCCCGGCCTTCAAGCGTCACACCTCGATGTAGCGCACGCTTTCGAATTCCTCGGATGCTCAAGGAAATTTTGGTTTTGTATGGATCTACCATGTGTGCTTTCGAACTCTTCATACACCTTGGAAACCATAGATACATATTGACCCATATTACCCTTCAATACTTACCTTGTCATGCCATGCTACCTATCAACAAGTCAATACCTACCGAATCCCTTTGATCACCCCCAGACACCATGTGAATCTTGTGGACTCTTGAGCACTTCTGAACATTCTCCGCTATCACGACTCAACGCTTGATACCCTGCAAACTCTAAACTCCCTTCGATAATGTAGACACTTCAAGACCTATCGGAAGCTTCCATAAAACCACTCCTGAAACAAATTCTAGTAAAAAGTTTACTTGGGAAACTTATCGAAACCCTTGACACTCAAGCAGACCATTAGTTCTGCTCTAGAGTTTCCTGATCTAGGGTTTGTTCGTGCGGCTTCTAAGTGAAAAGAAAAAAAAAAAAAAACAAGTTAAAGTAAAGGAGAAATGATGTCTGGTTGTCCTGTCATGTTGAAGGGATAGGAAATGAGTTTAATGTATGATGGGCAAGCTTCGGTAGTAGTACCCATTTAGTTTTGGGTCGGGTATCTTAAAAATAAGTCTACGTTTAGGCTTTATTACAACCCATTTATATCTTTAGTAAATTTCTGTTGTAACCAACCTATGAGTTGGCTTATTTGCACATGCTACGTATTTTAGGAGCAATTAGAATATTCTAGTATTTCCATTCTGTTACAAATACATTCTATGTGATACAGAAAGCATCAGAAATCAAAATACACAAAAATATTATGCTCCATTGCTCATATTCGACTCCTTTGCTGTATCAGGCATCTTAGGCTGTATTCGGCCAATTTATTATTGTTGAATTTTACTTACATTTACCTTTCGCATTGCAATTGGTATCAAAGCCATCCATGGCTACTAAGACCCGAGAATTCAAACACATTGAAGAAGCTTTGAGGGGAGTAATTAGAGAGCAGATTGAGAAACAGGAATAATTCCTCAATGAACAATCTGAGAAGCAAGATGGGTGGGTGAAGTTATTTTCTGAGAACCTGCAAAGACAACAAGTGTTAATTGAGAAACAGTCTCAAACTATTGACACACTCAAACAACAATTATGTGGAAAATCAGCAGCAGTGGATTCCGTGGAGGCGAAAGTGGAAGCAAACAATGGAACAAGCACTAACTTGCTGCACTCGCATGGAGACAACGTGGAGAAATCACTTGCTTATCAGGTACCCACTTGCAATACTAAAATAGAATTTCCTACTTTTGATGGAGATGGATTTAGGAACTGGGTCTCTAGAGCAGAGCATTTTTTCGCTTTAGATGAAACCCCTGAGAATCTTAAAGTGAAAATTGCTATAATGCACTTAGAGGATAAGCCCTACGAGTGGTTTAGTGCATATGCTAAGTCCAGAAGTGATGCGAATCCCCTGACTTGGGACGAGCTCACAAAGGCTTTGAATGCAAGGTTTAGTGAGCGAGGTATGAAGAACCTATGTCAGAGTTAAAGGAGTTGCAACAAAATGGTCTTCTACAAGACTACAATGATGAGTTCCTACATCTATCAACCCAGGTTTAATTAATTGAACCACATTTGGTTAGATGCTACTTGAGCGGACTAAAACCTGAAATTCAGTATCCAATATGTATGTTTTAACCAAAAACACTGACCCAAGCTTATACACTCGCAAAGCTACAAGAAGCCATTCTTTTATCCTCTAAACACAACCTCAAAACCTTCAAACAGCCAACCCAAACCCCATTTGCCAATCACAAATACATAGTGGCACATCACCCATACACTTCCCAGCCTACTTCAGCCAAACCAAACACTAACCCACCTTTAAACACTAGCCTACCCAACAATAGCTTAACCAACACCAGCCGCAACAACCATTTTCAGAGCACTAGAACTACCAGATGCTTGACACCTGAGGAACTCGAGGAGAAAAGAAAGAAAAAACAATGTTTTTGGTGTGATGAGCCCTTTAGGCAAGGACACTGCTGTAAAAGTAAAAGGTTGAACATGATGGTTATTACTCCAGATGAGACTGAAGCAGATCAAGATAAGTCTGTAGAGGAGTTGGAAGTTAAACTTTCTCAGCTAACGTTGTGTGCAGTTGATAGTAAGGCTAGAATTAATGAACACAACATGAAAGTAAGGGGCAAGTTTAAAAACAGAGATCTGAACATATTGATCGATACTGGGAGTTCATCCAATTTCATTGATGAACGCCTTGCTGTTGGATTGTAGTATACCTTATCATCATTGGATCTTTAGTTGTAATTTTAGTTGATGGTACTAAAATCTTTAGTACCAATGCTGTTAAAGGGTTTAGATGGGTAATGGAAGGAATTGAGTTTGAGTCGGATTTCTACACTCTAACTCTTAATTTATGTGATTTGATCTTAGGCATGCCATGGTTGACCAAATTGAGGATTGTGAATTGGAACTTCTAGTAACATAGGATGGAATTTGACTGGTAGGGATTTAATTGTGTTTTGTGGGGAGTAAAGGAGGTTTGTCCAAAATATGACTGGGCAAGAATTGACTCATCTGTTGAGTGGAAGTAATAGTCCAGTTGAGATGTTTTGTTGGATGGTTAAAGAGGAGGATCCTAAGCTAACCAGCGTAAAGAGTAAGACAATACCCTTTGTATTGGAATTACTGTAAGAGTTTCGTGATCTATTTGAGAATCCCCACGAGTTACCCCCCAACAGAGATTGTAACCATCGAATCCATTTGCAAGAAGGGGCAACTCCAGTCAACCTAAGGCCATATAGATATTCAGCATTGCAGAAATCGATTTTTGGAAGAGATGGTGAAGGAAATGCTCTCAAGTGAGATCATAAGACACAGCCACAGCCCATTCACATCTCCTGTGGTGCTGGTCAAGAAAAAAGACAACACTTGGTAGATGTGCATGGACTACAGAGATCTTAATAAATAGACAATTATGGACCGTTTTCCGATCCCTATTTTTGATGACCTGTTTGATGAACTGAATGGTGCAACCCATTTTAGCAAGCTAGACCTTAGATCGGGTTATCATCAGGTGTTAATGCATCCTAAGGATGTATACAAAACAACATTTCGCAGCTACGAGGTCACTATGAGTTCATGGTCATGCCATTCGGCTTGACTAATGCGCCTTGTACATTTTAGGGGCTCATGAACTCTATTTTCAAACCCTATTTGCAGAAATTTGTACTAGTATTCTGTAATGATATACTAGTATATAGCCCTAATGTTGAAGCACATGTCAACCACTTGAGGGAGGTGTTCTTGGTATTAAGGAGGGAACGTATTTTTGAAATGTTCTAAGTGTGTGTTGGCAATACAACAAGTTGATTATTTGAGCCACATTATATCCCAAGATGTGGCAACTCTAGGACTTTTAAGTCCTTACAAATTCCAATGAATGCCGGCAGGAGATTAATATGGATTTTATTGAGGGGTTGCCTAAGTCAAATGGTAAAGAAGTAATTCTGGTTGTGGTGGATAGATTAAGCAAGTATGGCCACTTCATGGCCCTTGCTCATCCTTACACAGCAGCTAATGTGGCACAGGTGTTCTTAGACAACATTTATAAGCTCCATGGAACACCTGAATCCATCACTTCCGATAGAGATCCCCTCTTTGTCAGTATTTTTTGGAAAGAATTTTTCAAACTACAAGGTGTAGAATTGAATATCTCTACTGCTTACCATCCCCAAACAGATGGTCAAACCGAGGTGGTCAACAAATGCCTTGAGACTTATTTGAGATGTGTAAGTGGGGAAGAACCTAAGAGGTGGACTTTGTAAACCCCTGAAATTTTCATAATTCATAGAAAATAATCCTAGAAGTCTAATATCAAAATTGAAATCCCGAAAATTGATCCAAGTTAAAACCGAATTCTAAATCAGGTCAAACACGAAAATTCTTAGTCTTGGGAAAATGAGAACCCTCGAAACAAAATATAAAATCCAACTATCGGTTAAATCAATATCCGTACGCCAATCAAATCATCTACCCGATTCCTAAAACGCCAATACAAATGATATATTCAAATAACACTTGACAACGAAATGCTAAGATCTTAAAACCTTCGATGTTGGAATCAGAAATTTCAATTTTCACCAAAAGTCAAACCGAGTCAACTCATAACCCTGGACTCGGTTAAACTATCCCAAGAACTGAAAACTATAAAATAATTATAAATAAAATAAGATAAACCATATATATCGAACTTAAAATATAATACGATCAAAACTCCAAATTTATATGATCTTACTAATAACTCAACAAAAGCGAAAGTCAAACTGGAACCCTAAAAGTCAACAAAGCTTATAAATAAACCTTAGTGTTTAAGATCCGGCAATCCCGCGCTCTTAAACCCTAAACAACGAAATGAAAATAATTATTGATAATAGTTTGTAATAATATAGGAAAGCTTAAAAATATCATATTCGCAAATTTCTAGTATCCTTCGGATCCAAACGGGATCAGTTTTCAAAAACCATGCTCCGATACACCAGATGGCAAAAATATACCGTTAATACCAATAGACTCGTAAAAATATAAGGTTTTCAAAAATATCAGTTTTAGAATTTTTCGGTAGCTAAAAATTACAGATATCGCATTTATACGCGTATTTTTATTACTACCGGTATTTTAATTATCTAGTTTAATATTCATAGTACTTTTCTACTATTCATTATTATTCCTCTATCTCTACTTTTTCTTACTACCTATTCTTACACCTACAAACCTATTTCTTACAATTTTCTTTTCCCATAAAAATTTTACACCACATATTACTAAACTTCTCTTACACTTTTCTTCTAAAATTATTTTTTTATCAAATTTCTCTCTCTTCCCCTTCAATTGCCATCCACTTCCCTCTCTCTTCACTCTCCACTTATTTTCTTTTTCAATTAATTTAATTACATCTAATTTTTACTCCAAAATTCTATAAATACCCCATTCCTCCTTCATTCTTTTACACAGTTCATTTTACTACCAAAACTCTCTCAAAATCTCTCCACAAATCCTCTCTTCAAGTGTTCTCTCTACCAAAACTCTCTTAAACCAATTCTTCACAAAAATAATTCCTTATACACAAACTTTCTACCACATATCACTACTTACATAATACCCCTTTCATCTACCATCTTCATACCACATAAACACTTTAGGTAAACTTCTTCCAACTATTTATTTACTCATGTCATGTAACTTAACATGACTATAGTGTTGTTTTGAAACTCATATGAGTAGTAAAAGCAACATGTTCATGTTTTGTTATTGCACATGAACTTCCTATTTTATTATGTTGTTATGTTGATTTATTATTCATATCTAACTAAATATATTTATGTATTTATATATAATCTTTAAAGCATATAAGCTCACTTGTTATTTATTTAATTTCATACTTTGCAATTTATTTATTTCATGCTATTTCTTTAAGACTAGTCTTTCTAGTCTTAAACTTGTCCATATCAATTCAAAACAACCTTTTATTTATTTTCTTTATTCTTTTAAGACTAGTCTATTCTTAGTCCCAAGATGCCTTGATGAAGCTCAGGCTCTCAATACTTGACCGGGATACCTTGATGAAGCCAAGATTCCAAATACTTGATATTTTTATTATCTTGTTTTATTATTTGTTTTATGGTATTTTCTCATGTTCTTATTATTTTACATGCTCATAATACTTGCATCTACATAATGATATTGTCTTAACTAATTTAAAAAGTAGAATTTTACTTTATTAAAGGAACTTAAAACTAAATTTTCTATTATGTGACTTGTCACAAATTAATGAAGTTATTATCAATATAGAAATAGAGTAATACATGTTTTCTCAAGTTTTTCTCCAATAAAAAAGATAACTTTACCAAAGAAACATAAGAAATGAATATTTTTTTATACATTATGGCAACCTAAGTTTTAGTAAAATAATTTGTTAATATTCAAAGTTTTCACAAAAAGCTTAAGAATAAACTCTTTTTAACTCCATAACAAAACTAAGAAACAAACTAGTTTTCAAAGTTAAGATGAATTCAACCCATAAAGTTATAAATCCACTTAGGAAAATAATGATTTTAGTTTCTAAAGAAGAAACTTATTTTCAAAGAATATGAATAAGATAAGATTAAAAACAAAGGATTTTATCAAAAAAGAGGATTCTTTTCAAAGGAAATAAAAGAATAAGTTTTAGAAAACAAAAACTTATATTTTAAATAATAAATATAAGAAGACAAGACTCATTTTCTAAAACCATTCTAAATACAAATTTATAAAAAGTTTTTCAATGACTTAATACACTTTTGATAAATTTGATTTTTTATCACTAGAAGTAAAATTTATGAAAGACTAAGGTTAAAGAAAATTTACTTGTTTTTGGAAAAAGAATGAAGAAAATAAAACAAGAATATACTCATTTATAATAACCTAGGAAAATATAAAGTTTCTTCAAAATACTTGAAAAGAAATTGCCAAAGTTAAAGTTTTAACAACTCAAAATGAATTGTTGAGACATACTATTAGAATTTTTGCATATAAAGTGAGCTTATCTATATACTCAAAGGATTTATCAATTATATATATTATATATATAATATCTATATTTTTACTAAAGGATTTTTAAATGAAGTTAAGTTAGAAAATGGTTTTGCAAAAATCTAGAAATATTCATTTTAAATCTGTACCCAACGTTTACGAAACCCAAATGACCTTTTATGACAAAGACAACCTTAGAAATGGATAGATCTTTTCAAATAGGTAGAAAACGGTATATTATATGTGAAATTCCGAGTTAAAATGAGCAAGTTATGGCCATTTTAAACTGAATTTCATTCTATACGAATTTGATGAACATAGTGAAATAGAATTAGAAAGTTTATTTAGAATTTCTACGAAATACTCATCCTGGGTATTTCTTTTGTCTAGGTGATGAAGGATACGAGAATACCTTACCCGAGGATTACTACGACTAAGAAGATCGCAAAATGGACGAGTGAGTTATTTCTCTTAATTTCGTTACCTTGCTTGTGCTTGTAAAGTAGTGGCATTAGCATACTAAGAAAAGATAAAAATGGATACGTATGAGAAATCGGGGATATGTATATATGTGATTCTTTGTTTATGCGTGAAATGAGAATTAAGAATATCGCAACTTCAAATTGTCTATTTAAGTGTTTTTGTTTACTTACTTGTATGACTGTTTATTATTTGCTAAATTGATCGATCGCTCCCTAATAAACCTTAATAAGGTTTAGCTTAAGAAAAATAAAACGCTCATGCATAGCATCCATCGAGTCACATCTCTTTCGGAAGGCTGCTACTCTTATTCGTAGAGTTGGATTGGCTATTATCGTGTTGTGACACGGGCCATGTTCCTTTCTAGAGAATCCAACTCGCCTAGGGAATGGGACTTAAGGTTCGGAGCCGAGCCGAGCCAACAGAACGCTTTGGACAGGGACCTGGGGACTAGCAGTAGAAGATTGAGGATCTTCATCACCGATTCCCTAACCTTCGATACGGAGGGGTAAATCTGTTCTATATATGGTTTCCGGATAACTATATATTTTTGTGTAATCACGTGATTGTTGCATTGTACGCATAGCATATGTGTGAAAATTTAAATTAACTTGCTTGAAAACATGGCGCGAATGAAAAAGAATATCTCACTAAGCTAGTTCTAGCTTATACCCCTATAGATTTTGATGAAACAGGTATACCCATGGCTTAAATTGAGGATCATGATGTCAAGAAAGTCATTGAAGGGTGTTAAGCTTTTATGAAGGCAATGGAAACATAAGATGAAGTTATTTTGTAAGGATCTTTATATGTAATGTATTATATGTTAGTGTTTTGGAAATTCTAAGATGTATATTCATTTGAAGACAATAGAGGGATATGCCTTTAAGAATTGTCATTTAATATATTTATGTTTTATGATAAGTATTCTCTCTGTCTTGTTACTTAATTATTATCATTATAAATTATGCTATTCCGATGCGTTTCCTTGGTTGTGATGTACGTCTTGTATATGATATGGAAGCCTTTGTATGACTGAGGTAGTCATTCCTAGGCTTTAGTATTGTGTAAGGTGGACTGCCACGTTTAGGGTACCTCTCGGGGCATGACAGACTCAGTTCTTATCTTTAGCGGAGTGGTGATACAACACCAACTTCCATACTAGTACTAAACTCACTCCCTTCGAAGCCTTATATGGTTACCCCCCTTCACTACATCTTCCCTACATTTCTAGTGACTCTAGGGTAGAGGCTATTGATCGGTTATTAGCTAATCGAGAGGATCAGATGAAGCTGTTAAAGTTTCATCTTCGTAGGGCTCAACAGTGAATGAAACATATCGAGGACCAAACTAGGAGTGACAGAGTCTTCAAAGTGGGTGATATGGTTTTACTCAAATTACAACCGTATAATCAAGGATCTATCAGGACAAACAAGCATACTAAGTTATCAGTAAGATATTATGGACCGTATAAGGTCCTAGATCAAGTTGATACAGTGGCTTACCAACTTGAGTTGCTGCTAGAAGTTGAAATACGCCCCCGTTTCACATTTCCCAGCTAAAGCGCTACCATGGCCCCAGATCTAACATATCCACCACCATACCTGTGACAAAGCAACAAGAAGAGTTAGAGCTGAGTGCCATACTAGAGAGAAAAATGGTTAAACGAGGTAACAAAGCAGAGACCATGGTTCTAATCTTGTGGAAGGGCAAAGACATTGGGGAAGCTACGTGGGAGTTCTACCATGATCTGGAACCGAGGTTTCCAAATCATTCCTTGTGGTTAAGGAATTTTGAAGAGGAGGGGTCTGCTTTAGGGTTTCCTAATCTAGGTTCTGTTCGTGCGGCTTCTGAGTGAAAAGAAAAAAAAAAAAAAACAAGTTAAAGTAAAGGAGAAATGATGTTTGGTTGTCCTGTCATGTTGAAGGGTTAGGAAATGGGTTTAATGTATGATGGGTAGGCTTCGGTAGTAGTACCCATTTAGTTTTGGATCAGGTATCTTAAGAATAAGTCTAGACCTAGGCTTTATTACAACCCATTTATATCTTTAGTAAATTTTCTGTTGTAAACAACCTATGAGTTGGCTTATTTGCACATGCTACGTATTTTAGGAGCAATTAGAATATTCTAGTATTTTCATTCTGTTACAAATACATTCCATGTGATATAGAAAGCATCAGAAATCAAAATACACAAAAATATTATGCTCCATTGCTCGTATTCAAGTCCTTTGCTGTATCCGGCATGTTAGGCTGTATTCGGCCAATTTATTGTTGAATTTTAATTACATTCACCTTCCGCATTGCAAGGTCACTTGCCAACAACAAAGACACTAGTGGACATCCTCTACCATCATAGGTCAGCAATCGACAAGACTCCCAATCCCGAACTCCATCAGACATAGTAGCTACATCTAGACAAACTAGATGCTTTCGTACAATGCCTGTCAACCCCGAGTCACTTGTGTATGCCATAATTACGTTAGTACAAACTATAATCATTTAA
Source organism: Combretum micranthum (assembly GCA_024138025.1). NCBI lineage: Eukaryota > Viridiplantae > Streptophyta > Magnoliopsida > Myrtales > Combretaceae > Combretum > Combretum micranthum. Next base: position 16,700 of record JAMXBD010002724.1, on the reverse strand, counting down.
ACACCTCCAACCACCATGTGAAACACACGGACAGCACGAGACACTCGCGATCTCCCAAGTTGCTTCCAGATACCCTTGACAATCTCGGGTGCCACCTCAATACGGCATATGCTCCCAAATTTCTCGGATGCCCTAGGAAATTGCATATATGTATAGAACCGAGGAGAACGCACCCAAACTCTACACAACCCCCACTATGCCATGCCACTATTTGACATGTCTATTAACACTAAATCCACTCGAAAGCCTTGACCACCTTGTGGGAATTCTAGACTCTTAGCACACTTCTAGACATTCCCCATTATCATCATTTGACACTCGACACTCCGTACACTTAACTCCTTTAGACAACATCCGGCCCATTGAACACTTTTGTAAAACTACTCTCGACACGCATCTGAGCAAACCGCATACCTCTAAGAACCTGTCCAAACACTGGACACTTGATAGACTTTTGGGTACCTTCGGGATATTCATGGAGAACGAACATACTGGCAAACATCTTTTGTCATTAAGAGTCAGCTCTCAACACCGTGCCTATGTTGGTCTCCATCTAACAAGATAGATATAATTGCACCAACCGGACGCTTCTATAGAATGGTTTTTACCCCCGAATTACTCGTGCACCGATGTACCCAAAGACGCTCGAAACTTTTGTCCTTCACGGGCACAAGTAGATGCAACGTACGCTCTTGAATTCTCAGAACACTACAAAATTCTAGTTACATATGGACCTTGCAGCCACAATCGCGAACTATTGGTAGACCTTAGATACCTTAGATACATATGGACCCATGGGAGACTTACTTTTGACTCTCATTACGCCAAGCAGCTATTCAATGCATCAGTACCTAACAAAACCCTTTGAGCACCCTCAGCTACCATGTGAAGCCCGCAGACCCTCAGGATACTTCAAGCATTCCTCTCCATCATGGCTCGACGAACAACACCCTGCATACTGTGAACTCCATCGGACAACGTAGATACTTCCGGACGCTTCAGTAAAGCCACTCACGAAACGCATTTGACTAAGACTGTTTTCTACTAGAATCCCATCGGAACCCTTCACACTCGATTGGCTGTAGGAAATCGTCGGTAAATTGGCACATAATGAAGACACTTGCACACATCCTCTGCCATCACAGGCCAGCCTACGACACCATGCTCATTCCACTCCTGCATCGGACAAAGGAGATACAACTGGACAAACTGGATGCTTCCTCATAACGCCCTTCGCCCACATGTCACTCGTCCAAACCATGAAAACGTCCATGCACAAGGAAACTTCTCAAACACCTAGGCCCACCTCATCAAACACATAGATGTCTAGATATGATCATGGTAGCACAAGACGCTTTCAGATACCCTCGGCCTTCATGGGTTCAACCATAGTATGGATTATATTCTCGAATTTTTAGGACACTTTAGGAAATTGTAGATGCATATAGACCCAACAAGCAAGCTCCCCAACTACTTGTAGGCCTTAGGAAAGTGTACATACATATTGACCCACGGTATAGGTCTGTATGAGCCTCATCATACCATGTGACTCTTCGACACGTTGGTTGCAAGTGAATCCCCTCGAACATCCTCGAGCAAAGTATGAAGCCCATGTACTTTTAAGACAGTTTTAGACATTCCACACTATAATGGCTTGACACTTAGCACCCTGCACATTCTGAACTTCGTCAGACAATGTAGACACCGGGCTCGGTAAATGTATAGGGTAAAACTACTCTTGAAATGCATACGAGCAAGCTACATACCTCAGAGAACCTATCCAAACACTGAACACTTGATAGACATATAGGCACCTTCAGGATAATCACGGATAACACACTGGCAACATATTCTGTCATCATGGGTTGGCTATCAACACAGCCCCCATATTGGTTTCCATTGTACAAGGTTGATATAGTTGCACAAAATGGACGCTTCCGTACAATGCCCAATCCCCGAGTTATTCGGGCACCAAAGTCTTTGAAGATGCTTGTGGAAACCTTTGTCCTTCACAAGCACATCTCGATGCAACGTACACTCTTGAAATCTTGGGACACTATATGAAATTATAGTAACTCATGGACCTACTGGCCATGATCGTTAACTACTGGTAGACCACATGACACCTTAGATACATATGGACCCATGGAAGACTTACTTTGAACTCCCGCTATGCCAAGCAGCTATTCAACGCGTCGGTACCTAACAAATGAACAACTTTGGCCACCATGTGAAACTCGCAGACTCTCAGGATACTTTAGGCTTTCATCTCTATCATGGATCAACGAAAAATACCTTGTACATTGCGAACTCCTTCGGATAACATAGACCCTTCCGGACCCTTTAAACGCTTCTGTAAAGCTACTCATGAAATGCATTCAAATAAGATTGTTTTCCTCTAGAATTCCATCGAAACCCTGTACAATCGGCTTTAGGAAACCATAGGGAAATTGGCGCACACCGAAGACACTTGCGCACATCCTCTGCTATCATAGGATAGCCCTTGACACCATGCTCATTCCCTCACTACATTGGACAAAGTAGACATAGTCGGAAAACTTCCTTACAATGCCACAAAAACATCTGTGCCCACCGAAACCTCAAACACCATGCTCATTCCCATGTGTCACTCATGCACGCCATAAAAACGTCTATGCACACCGAAACCTCATACACCTTGGCCCACCTCATCAAACTCATGGATGTCCACATACGCTTACGGTAGCACAAGACGCTTCGTGATACCCTCGGCCTTCATGGTTTAACCACAGTACAAATTACATTCTTGAACTCCTAGGACGCTTTATGAAATTGTAGATGAATATAGACTTAACTGATGGAAAAAAAAAAATCAATTAACTAGGCTTAATTACATGCACATGCATTGTACGGAAGCGGAAGCAACGGGGCGGGTTTTTAAACCAATTTTAAACTCACTTAAACAACTATTATCTCTTTCATCCTTTTACGCATAACTATAATGATAATAATAAAGAGACAAGAGAAGGAGAAGATTACACCAGATTTAACGAAGAGTTTGGCCCACCCCTAGTCTCCATAGTTCACAATTTGTCTCGTTCAACGAGGACTTCATACATTTCATTCATCACAAACAATTGCCTCATAATAGAGGACTTCACATTGCTTCAACAGAGGACTTCACTTAATACCTTGATATGAGAACTTCACAAATTGCCTACACACATATAGGACTTTACACAAGCGTCTCAACACGTGAGGACTTCACTTATTGCCTTAAAACATATGAAGACTTTACTAAAATACTCAAATAAAATATATGAATAGTGCCTTACAATATTAGCTTATTAATCTCACGAATGATACTATTCACTTAACAAATGCAAACACAAAATAAGAGATATTTTTACATAATATCTACAAGTTAAGCTTTACTCTCTAGTAAAAATCACCCCAAAACATTATATATATATATATATATATATACTTTAAGAACATAGCATTTACCTCAAAAAAATCTCCAATGGTCAAATTTAAAAGTCTATAATAACAAGTTTTTAAATTGTCATGCCCTAAATCTTGTCACATTCTGAACTCATCGTGACAAGTTTGCCTTTGACCAAATCTGTGCTCGTAGAGCCTAGAGTTAAACTTGTCGCGCCTTAACTTGTCACACATTGGATTTAACCCTTGATCAAGTCTGTGATCTTTAATCTCATTGAAGCCTAAAACTTAAGCTTGTCGAGTGATGTTTTGAGCTTGTTGCACCCTAACCATTTAACACCCCTCAACGTAACCTACGACACTGCTGTGTGTTCTGTATAATCTGGAGATAAACACACATGCAAACAAACCACATATGCACATAAAGCTTAAACATAAAAAACAAGTTTTCTTATTAAATGTAGCTTAACTAAGTTGAGAAAATTTTGCAATACATTTTCTCATCAAAAAAGATTATAACCACCCTTGGTTCATCACTAATGAACATACTCCCTAACTCTTTATAGGCCATAGGAAAGTTGCATACATATTGACTCACGGTACATGTCTATTTGAGCCTCACCATACCGTATGACTCTTTGACACATTGGTAGCAATCGAATCCCCTCGAATACCCTTGATCAGGAAATTATAGATGAATATAGACCTAATGAGCATGCTCCCCAATTCCTTGTAGGCTATGGAAAGTGTACATACGTATTGACCCATGGTACACATTTGTATAAGCCTCATTACAACATGTGACTCTTCAACATGTCGGTAGCAACTGAATACCCTTGAACACCTTTGACCAACGTGTGAAGCCCACGTACTTTTAAGATAGTTCCAGACATTCACTACTATAATGGCTTGATGCTTAACACCCTATGCACTCTAAACTCTGTCAACAATATAGACACTATTAAGGCCAGCGGATGCATAGGTAAAACTACTCTCTAAGCGCATACGAGCAAACCACATACCTCTGAGAACCTATCCAAATGCTAGACACTTGATAGACTTTTGGGATATTCACGGATAACGAACACACAAGCAAGCATCTATGTCATCATAGGTTAGCTCTCGACACTGCATCCATTTTGGTCTCCATTGGATAATGTAGATACAGTTGTACAAACCGAACGCTTCCATACAATGCTCGTTACCCCCAAATTGTTCTTGCATTGATGGCTTATGTTGGTCCCGAAAGAATAACCAAGAGAGAGGTGAATTGGTTATAAATAAAAATTTTACTTTTTAAAATTTCAAACAAATTCGCACCACTTAGTTACTCAACTTTAATGGCTTTAAAACTTTCTTTAAAACAAAAAACTTAATAACTAATTTTTTGAATAAAATTCGGATCAAAAGAATTTACTAAAACCCATAAAAGATTAAACAAAAATTCCAAGTTAAACTCCTACTTTTACTCTTTGATTAACTCTCTGCTTAAGAAAAGATATTCCAATTATTGTCTGAATTACTTTCTGAGCATATAACACAGATAAGAAAAACAATTAATTATGCACGAAATAAAGAGAGATAAGGGAGTAGAGTTCAAAATCGATTTATAGAGGTTCCGCCTTGAGCGTCAGTCCTATTTTGCAACACCAAGTTGGGGACCCAGTATTCCATACCGGTATGTTCCACTATATCCAACAATCAACAAGTTACAAGTTGTCTTTGCCAAAGCACTTAGCTACAATGCACTTAGCTTGATTCTCCAAGTTTTCTCAAGCTAATAATCAATCTACTGAGTCTATTTGTAATCTTAATCTCACAAAGTGAATAAATCTAAATAGAGAAATATAATAATAATCCTCAAAATTTTAACAATAAAGACAATAAAAGAAGATTGCTCAATGTGAAGTTTGCAAGTTCTCTATTTTCTTTCTCGTGTAGTGGTTGCTCTGTACTTTTCTTGATCTTCTAATATTTATTTATTTTTCTTCAACAGCTAGGTCTTGAAGTAGATGAGTTTAAAGCCTGATATTGTGTGTGTCATTGAATGAGATTTTGTTGAATTTTTTCAAATTGAAAAATTTGAATAAGTTTCTTGCTTTTGATTGAAATCTGTTGGATGTTGTTCTATAACGTATAAAAAGATAAGGATTTCCTGATTTCAGCTTCGTAAAGTTGATTCGTTGCTTGGTATCAGCAAACTTGTTGTTGTTGTGATCTGATCCACCATTTGAGGATAAGAAAGATTGTGATCTATTCTCAACAAAATAAAATAGAACGTTTGATGGAAAATTTTAATCCGATTATTGTGCTCCTATCGTTGATAATTTATGATATGCATTCCTGATACTGTTCATTATCTTCTTTAATTCAAATTTCTAGCTTTGTAGAGATAGTCTTGATTGTTAATAAGAATCCATAAATTACGTCTACTCAAAAGATAAACATTTTCTGATATGTTCAATTTGAAAACGGATTTGTTTTCCTCCATTTTGTACTTATAAATCTCATATTTATCAAAGTCATAGCTATCTTAAGCCTCTTATTTGAGTTCAATCTACTGTCCTTTGTCTTCGTGATTTTGAAAATATTGTCTTGTTAAGACATAGCCTAAAGAATAAAAATATTAGCTTCTGTGTCTAATCAGAAAATTGAATGTGTCCAAAGTATCTTGAACTTGTTGTCGTAGTTTTGCTGTCAAAACATAATGGTAATCCTTAATCCAAGTAAAAACTTGAATCCCCATGGATATTGAACCAACTTAATGGAACATATTTGAATTTACTACTGAAATATATTCAACTTTGGAGTTGGGTCTTCAAATCCATAAAGAATCATAGAAGATCCAATTTCTTGAAGTCTATTTGTGTAACTAGTTTATAGATATATTTACCCTCTGATTGACCTTCTGACCATTATAATAGTTTTGTAAACCAACGATTTTACCTTCTGACTATTCATTTGTTCTTAAAAAAAACTTTCTAAACACTTTCTAATAAACTTTCTGAATAGTCATTTTTGAACATGTTTTCATAAACTAACTTTGATTATACTTAAGTATTGCACACTTAATAAAATTGTTAGTAATTACTTAATCCTTTTTGTTATCATCAAAATCAATATTGAGAGAAACTAACATTCTCCCCTTTTTGATGATAATTAAACCCATATAAACAAAATAAATGTCATTATGAAAATTAGTTTAATTCAACATCCATAAATCCAGCAGTTTCACTTCCAGCCAAATATCCAAATATTTATTTTATTTATTTTTCTCTCCCTTTTTGTTAGCATCATATAAAAGAATAACAGAAGTAGAATCATAGAAACAGAGGTAACAACAAAATTCAAAGCAAAATAAGCAGTGCATCTCTTAAGGTCCTCAGATATTCTAAAAATGAAAAGCAAACAGCATATAAAGTAACTAAAGTAGTCCACAAAAAAAAAAAAATGCACTACAATGAAAAGAATTTAATCTTTCTTAAATTCTATAGATTTGTCAGACTTTCGAGCCTTCATCTTTTAGCGCTAGGGAAAAGTTTGACGAGTTGTATGATGATTGGTGTCTTGCTGTTGAAGAAGATTCATGACAGATGAGATGATTTCAATTTGAGATGCGCTCAGAGGTGGTTGAGGAAATGGGGGTTGAGCATAAGGAATGAGCGGTAATCCCTCCGAATCAGGAGTTGGAGAGGATGGAGTTAAAATTGATGAGAAATTTTGCTTTAGGTCATCATCAGTAGGATCAGGAATAGTTTCAGGTGCAACTGGAGCTGTGGATGATTTCCCAATGTGATCGTCAGCTGATCATTATTGATGAATACCCTTGAAAATCTTGAAGGCAGGTATCAGAGAGTCAGTGAGATCCTTCTTGTCACACCCTAAAGGGTACTCTAAACGTGATAATCCGCCACACTCGATAGTTAAACTCAAGTATGACAACCTTAGTCATCCCATGAGTTTAGACACTAGGTGTAAGACTTACATTCACCATGTAGGGGACCTTACTTTGAATCGAAATAGCTTAAGAAGACATACATAGCAATAAGAATATAAATCATAACAGTTATGACCAAGATTAATCTATTACAAAAATCTAAAGGGCATTGTCACACCTCAAAAGGGGGTAGGGGCCTAGTAGGATTAATCTAAAGTTATCATACCATGTGTGCACCCGTAATATGAGAACTGTCTTACAAGTCAGAGTTTACAAGAATCTATCATATTTATTTGCATTTTATAATATAGATATAAGATCTTTATCTAATTTAATGATGGATTTTGATTTTTCCATAATTTGCTAGAATTGTAGAGAATCGATATCCCTACCAAATAATGAAAAATTGGGTAACGTTTAACAAATTTACAACATTTACTTGTTTATACAAACCATCAAATTTTGTATGCCAAGTTTATCATAACCTACATTTATAATTTCAGTAAGTCTGGTGGAAAAGCACTCTTCATACATTCCAAGCCCAATCCCAGCTAGTGTTATTCTTGCACAAAAACTGTTGGGGGTAAATGAACCACGAGCTCAGTGAGATAACTTAACTAGACCACACATCAAACAATAACAAACAAGTTTAATTATCAAGTGTATGCCATGGAACAATCAATCATATGTATAAGTATAAGTTTGGAGATCCGTAATCCAAATAGGATGAAGATTTATGCCCTCTCATCGGGTTGGGAAGGAACACAATACTATGGCCCACCTACCCAGGAGAGACTATAGGAAAGCCACAATTCTCACTGTAGTTATATCTTTATATTATTTATATTTTAGGAACTCAATTCTTGTTTTAAACCATAGAAACTCCACTAAGTGCTAGCATTTCATAGCGATACCATGGGCGACGTCCTTCATTACCAGTTAGTTCCCATGAAACCGACGGAACAAAGGTAATCTTGCTTAGAACTAATAGCCTCTTGCCTAGAAAAACCAAGAATTACCAGAGAACCCAAAAAACTAACACATAGAAGGCTGTCACATACTCAAATGCAGTTTATACAAATCATGCGATACATGTCCATTTCATTTATAGTACCAGTAGTTGTTAATCAAGTTTAAGGTGATCATACTATTTACAAGTGAAGATCAACATGCTTCATACAATATTTATCATATAATAGAACTATCACTTATATTATGATAATTTAGCATTCAATTATACACCACGTATCATGCATTATCCCCAATCCCGCACGTATATCAATTGAATATATATTATTCCAAATATAGCTATACTACAAGCACAAATAATGTGATAAAGTCAAAGTAACTCACCTGTTGTCCTTGCTAAATTATCACAATATGCTACTAGAAGTCCAAGAATTGATCTGTTTTTCCTATAAAAAGAGATAATAGACATTTATTATTACACTATTATTTATAACGCTTTCAGTTATATTTTGTGTATCATAAATTTATGTTTCACTCTTTTTAATTCATTGTTTTTCCAAGTTAGGAGTTTCAAATTTCATAAAGGTTAGTCCCTTTTTTTTTTTTTTTTTTTTGCCATTGTCAAAAAATCTGTCTAAACACATTTTTTGTAAGAGAAGTCTTTCTAAAAATTATAGGTACTAACTTTAATTATATAATTTTAAACTAGGTCTATTATTTTCATTTTAACTCCATTTTAACATATGATCAGACAATTAAATAACTTATTTTGTGTGTTGTATGATAATTGACTTAATTTTATTAATCTGTAAATCTTATTTATTCTATGAGTACTGATAATTATCATAAAATATTTTAAGTCTTGTTTTGCTTCTTAATTTTATTATTAAGCTTTTATTATTTATGTAGTCCTTTTGATATGTCTGCCTTAAGGTAATTGGTACTTAATAATTAATATGTATTTTCATTTTGCTTGCCTTGATTTTAATTAATATTTTATTTTTACCTATGGTTTTTCCTCATCATTTAAGTTCTACATCCTTTGGTAGTAGATTTTTTTATTTATTATTTCTTTGTTTGTCAGTCTTATCTATCTTTTTAAGTCAATATTTTTATTATTTAAGGTCACATTCTAGTATCTAGTCCTTTAAAAATTCTTTTAACATATTTGTAAACTAATGGAATCGGATATATATACACCAAATATAAATTCAGATTTATTAAATTTTAATAAAAATATATATATTTTTAATAAATATATAACCATGATATGTGGAATTCATCCTTCTAATAAGCTTAGGAGTTCATATAGTTTTTGAGGATCATTTATTCATAACTTGCTCCTAAATGCACATAGATGGCCATATATTCTAGGGATTTAGATCTTAGGATTTATTTTGTTGCATGTATCCTTCTATTCTCATTCCAATCATATATCATTTCTCTATGGCATGCAGATTATATGTTCTTTTATCATGATATCATTTATGTTCATAAGATTAAAATTCCCAATAGGTATCCTAATGGTCATATATGCTAGATTTTATTATCTAGGTAAGGTTATAGGTATATTTTACTAAATATAGTATAAGTTGGTTTATGAAACTTACATGATGGTTTAGAAACTTCTATAAGAACCAAAACTACCATAAGTATGTTAGGGTTTTAGTTAGTTAAATTCTACTTAATGTAGCTCTTAGTATATGCATGACAAGTTCTATGTATTATAAATGTTAACACTATGGGGGTTTTCATGGTTCTTGTTATTCTATACTAAAAACCACATTTCTATCATAGAATAAGGATTACTCAAATTTAATAATTCATTAAATGCCCGTCTACATATTCATATAGTAACTAAACAAATAGAGATACATAGCTAATTTCTAAGCATTAATTTTCTAGTTTTCTACATAGTTGAGATATAAGATATAATATAAGATAAGAATTACAAACACTCTTCCTTAACAAGAATTGATCCTTCGGAGTAATTATTTGAATTTGCTCTAGCAATTTGGAGTCTTCATGGTATGGCTTATGGTGGAATTATAGAGAGGTAAAGTGGTTTTTTCTTTCCACATAGATGTTAATTTACGGTGGGGCTTGGTTGGAGAAAAGGAATTGTTTGTTTTGTTATTTGACTTGCTTTTGTGGATGGGAATAAGTAGTTTATAGGTTGAGTTTTTGGGAATTTATGAAGCTTGTTTGTTTGTTCATTACCATTATTTATACAAGTATTAAATAGCTATATGGATGATGCTTGAAATATATTTTATGTTTGCAATTTGGGGCTTCATAGTAGGTTTTGTGTCATTTTGATAACCAAAATTTTAAGTCAATAATATTTACTTATGTGGCTATTTATTCTATTTTTATTGGATCTCAAATGGTGAAACTGTCAAACATTATGGTTTTGATTGGCTATTAATATCTCCTAGAGGCTGCACGGTAAGGAAAAAAAATAATTAAACAACTTGTGACAAGTTGTCTTTCGTTACAACCATGAATCACATAAAGAAAACAATTGCAATTATTTTGGACAATTTGCTTTAATTTTGTATTCTTTCATTTAATGTAAGGGGCATTTGGTGTCTTTTGATTGGCCCATATATGTTGAATGGTTGACTTTAATATGAATTATTTGAGCAAATTGCATGCAAATTTTGGCTGGGATCTTTACAGCCGTAGTCATTCTCCATTTGCACAGGAATGAAGGAGAGAAAAGAACGTGGAAAAGGAATAAAAAAAATGTAAGGAGGATAAGATGAATGGAAATACTAAAACAAAGAGAAGATGATGAATTTATAACTAACAACTGCGTAAGGAGTGGGGAAAAATATGAACTTATGAAAAAAATCAATTTTGTAGGTCCAAGTGATACGTATGTTCAATACTGATTCGATAATATTTTTAGATGAAAATTTATATATTATCGGTATTAAATATTCTGAACACTATGGTATATATAGAATTTCTATTGAAGATATGTGTATGTGTGTTAATTTTTGCACGTTTGTCACGTACAGAGAGAGTTAAAATTGAAATGAATGAGAAACATGAAAACAAAATAAAAAAAATATAAGGGAGATAGGGTAAATGGAAATATAAAACCAAAGAGAAGATGATGAATTTATAACCAACAACTATGTAAGGAGTGGGCAAAAATATGAACTGGTGCAAAAAGTTCATTTTGTGGACCTAAATGACATGTATGATAAATACTGATTCGATAATATTTTTGGATAAAAATTTAAATATTATCGATATTAAATATTTTGAACACTTTGGTATACATAAAATCTTTAGTTTAATGCTTTTACTTTTCAGTTTTTATACCTCCTATCATAAATTATATTTTATCTGTTTAAAAGTTTTGTTTGTTGGTATTTTGATAAATTAATAATTATATTGCCCTTAATTCGACTTTATTATAAATTTATGAGGTTTGAAATTACATATGAATTCATTTCTATTTATAGATTTATTCTAGAGTTTTTACTAGATTAGAAATTTAATTTTTATTCTATATTTGTTGCTTTGTTCTTTTTACTAGTTATAAGTTACTAGATTAGATCAGAATTTTAGTTTCTATAGGCTCATAATTATTTAATTTAAAGGTATTGATATGTTTCTAACATTAAAACTTAGGTTCTTAAATATTATATAGTTTTCTTTATTCTTTATTTCGAAAATTTTGAATTTTTAAAATCTTAGTGATAAAGATTCTTTATTTTAATTTGTTTATACTTAAAAATTTAAATCGCAAAAAATTTGGAGTGATTTTTGATATTTTTATTATAGTTGTTTCATGATTCTACATTTTATTTATAATATTTATTATAATCGGATTAGGTAAAATTAATGGGATTACAGGCATACCCCTGTCAAAATAATAAGAGTTTAGGGTCCACACAAGTCTCTTACAACCACACACACACACACATATACATAATTAAGAAGATTTAACTAGAAGTCTATGCCTAACATCTAGATCCCGACTTCTTCGAAAAGCTCTATAAATTCTAAAAGCTGTACTTAAGAAAAATGTCCCCTAAGGGATAGCTATAGATAATCGTACTACAATAGGAAACTGTAAGGGTATAAGGTTGCGGGCTTAGAGAGTTTCACTTCTAAAAATTAAATACCCAATCAAACAATAAGGCAAGCAAGTAATATTAAACACTCAGATGAAATGCACAAGCACGTGAGCATACAATACATAGACTTTCTAGGAGCCCTATGTTAAATGGGTTTACACCTTTTATTCGGGGTTAGATGTTTCAGGCCCATACGACCATAGATTTTAATTTTTCTCTCATTTATTAAGTGGTCGTTTCAAGGTGCCCACCCACTCATCAATTATGTAGTTGATTCAAGTGCCTACTCCACTTTCATTTTAATTTAGGTGACCCCGCGCCAATAACCAAGTTTTTAGTCTTACCCGTCGCCTAGTTATTATGCCTTTTTCCCAAAAAGGTATAACAACGAATGTAATGTGACTCAATATATATTATGCATTAACAATTTAGTTATATGGTCATGGTATAGTATTTAAGTGAATTATAGTATAGGCAATCATAGAGATTTCAGACACTTCAATTCTATACTAAATAATACAAATATTCATAGCACTTCCCATTTCGATATTCTTCTCATCAATTCAACCAAATAAAACTCACATGCGCATTCCAATTTTATCTTGTCCTAATTCTAATGCCAGTAACATTATAAGCAAAATCATAAGCATGTAACTTAAAGAAAGTGAACTCACTTTGCCATGGCACAAAATTCCTCTTAATCGTAATAATCCTCGGGAATGTCTAGTTTGTCTCCCAAGTCTCCTAACAAAAGAAATATCTACGATGAGTATTTCTATGAAGTTTAAATGAACTTATAGATTCTACTCTAACAAGTTCGTTAAAGTTCTCCTATGAGGAAATTTTAAATTAAAATGGCCATAACTTGGTCATTTTAATTTGGAATCTCACATATTATATACCGATTTCTACCTATTCGACGAGAGCTATCTATTTCTAAAGTTATTTTCATTAAACAAGGTCATTGGTTCATGAACAGTAGGGTACAAAATGTTATGCGAGATTCCCATCCCACAAATCAAATTCTAATTTCAATCCAAGCATCATTCAAAAGCTTTGATAGATACTTAGCTATCATTATATCTTGAAAGACTCTTTTATATGCATATATAACTCAATATCATGCATGATTCATGGGTTTTGATCAATCTATTTCCTTATGTACTTAGACAATGTTTTACGGGGTTTGAAAGACACTATTTTCTTAAGCTTTGTTTCTACCAAGTATATTATATGTACATGCAATATCTACAAATTATTATCATGAATGACATGCTATGAGCTATCTATATGTATATCCTTAATGATATTTGATTACAATAATTTTTAGAAAACTTTTACTTTGCAAAACCTTTTTAAAATACTTGACTTAGAGAAACTAGTTTTATTTCTTGCAAAATCGCACTTGTTTTTATTAAAATACAACCTTAATGACCTATATGCTAATAACTTCATTATTTTAATAAAATTCTTCATTTAGGAGTTGAAAAATAGATGTTTAATTAGGGGTTTTGCCTAGTTACGAATTTTTACAAAATTTTTAAGGAATGAAAACATTGTTTTGATCTATATTTTGAAACCTTTCTTTGTTTTAGGATTATACTTTGATAAAATCCAATTATTCTTGTCAAAATTAAGTCGTTATTACATCTATTCCATAAGGTTCCTATTTTTTTCTTATTAAAATCATCATTTTGGCATTTGGAAATAGGTGTTTAAATGGGGCTCATTTATAGATACAAATTTTGAAATTTGTGTTTGAGATTATTTCTTGTGTAAAACTTATTTAATCTTTCTAAATTAAGTTCTAATCAAACCTACTCCCTAAGGCTTCCATTGCTTCACTAAAACTCTTGTTTGAGGGTTGAAAAATAGGTGTTTATCTAGCATATCACCCTAGTTACAAATTTCAAGTTCTTATTGAGATTGAAATAAGTTTTAACTTAACTTTTGTAACCTTTATCTTATTTTGAAAATATCCCTTAGTAAAACTAGATTTAATTCATCAAAATCATGTCTCTAAGATACCTATTTTATAAACCGTCCATTCTTTGTATAAAATAATCATTTTGGAGTTGGAAAATAGGTTTTTAAAATAGGGCTATTTTTAAACCGGAATTTCCAAAAATCATTTTTGTTGAAATAAAGATAGATCCTGAACTTTTTTACATATTCTCACTATTATCATGCTCCTACAAGTCTTTTATGTACATAAGAGAAAAATCTATGGCATTTATGTACTCAAAACAACTAGATCTATCATATCATGCAAGTCATGAATGCAAATGCACCATGAACATTATGTAAATGAGGTTAATAAAAGAATATATGCACAAGATATCAATAAGAACAACATAAAGCAATAATATAGAAAAATAATAGTGAAACAACTTAAAAAATAAGATCCACAACATTGTGATGGCAAGAATATCATGCTTAAGTGTTTCCAAATCTTTAGCACAAAGCTCATGGAGATTTTAGTGGAACCACACATGTATGATCTTACCATTGCATGTTTTATTATGGTAGGATTTAGATGTATTACCTATGAAATATGCGGAGTAAGAAAAACTTGAAGAAAAGAAGTATGTGTGTGTGTGTGGAGAGGGTCACGCACAAAAGGAAGGGAAGAGAGGAGAGAAAATATTTTACAAGAGTGTGTTTACAGAAAAAGTGAAATGAGATAGGTATAAAGGGGTTTATATAGGGAATTGGATAGGGTTTATGCGATTAATAAAATGGAAAAAAATCAAGCAAAATGAGAGAGAACAAAAGCGCCCGCCGAGGGCGGGGGGGGGGGGGGGGGGGGGGGGGGGGGTGGGGGTGGGTGGGTGGTCACGCCCCAAAGGCTACCTAAACGCGACAGTCCACCACACCCGATATTTAAACTTAAGTATGACAACCTTAGTCATCCCATGAGTTTACATGTCGTGTGTAAGGTGTACTCACATAACATTTAGGATCACACTTTGATTCGAGTAGTATCAAGAAAGCATACATAGCATTAAGAATATAAATCACAACGAGATAAATAATTAAACTTCACAAAGCCAAGGGGCATACCCCCGCCAAAATAATAGGAGTCTACATCGTTTAGCTCCAATTACATATCTGAATTTACATTAAAGAGATTTTCCTAGAAGTCCACGCCTATACTAGGTCCCGACTTCCTCAAAAGCTCTTTAATCCAATGTAGTAAACCTGCAAAAAGTGTCCTCTCGGAACATCCAAAAATAGGAACACTGCAACAAAAACTATTGGGTATAAGCTAATTGCTTAGTGAGATTCATTTTCCAAGTAACATACTCGATCAAGCTAAAATATCTATACAAGCAAGTTATAATTAAGCAACCATATGAATGCACAAGCAAATGAGCAAGCAAGCATATGACTTTCCGGTAGTCTAAGTGAATGAATTTACGCCCTCCATTCGGGGTTTGGGTAGTTCATAAATCTATAACTACAGATTCCAATGTTGGTCCATAAGACATGCAACCATAGTCCCAATCTTAGGTGGGTGGTCCATAAGACATGCAACCACAATTTTAATGTTGGTCCATAAGTCATGCAACCATAGTTTTCATTATTTGAATGAGGTGTCCATAAGTCATGCACCCTAGTCCTCTTCATTAAAGAACCCCGCTGCTCTCCCAAATACACCTTTGTCCCACCAAAGGCACACTCGACATGATATGTGACTCACCACGTGACATGCATGTACAATTTATTCATATAATCATGTATATAATTAGATAATTTAAAAGTGACCATACAAATTTCAGACATTTCAAATCTATACTACTCATACAAGGTTATTGCAACAAAGTCGTCTCGATATACTTATCGTTCATTCATGCAAGTTTTGATCACCATTCAATCACAATTTTATCTTTTCCTAAGTCTAATGCCACTACTACACAAGCACATCCAAGAGCATAATTAATTGAGAATGAACTCACTTGTCCATGTAGTGAAATCCACTAGTCGTAATAGTCCTCTGGGAGTGGTAACCCGTCCTCCAATTCACCTAAGTACAAGGAATACCCTCAATGAGTATCTCTTAAGAAGTTCTATTAAACTTAACAATTTATTTACTAAGTCGTCAATTTCCGCTAGGTTGAATCCTTAACTTAAAAGGTCATGTCTAACTCTTTTTAACTCGGAATTTAGCATATAATATACCGATTTGGTACCTACTTCGAAAGAGCTATCTATTTCTAAAGTTAATTCAAACATTTAAGTTCATTTAGGGGTCGGAAACATACTGTACAGTA